>JAOEHV020519118.1:0-20001 GCA_025447995.2 Isaurus tuberculatus
AGTTTTATTCTGTTTCTGAGTTCTGGTCGCCAACTTGGCGACTAATTTTTGAATGTTGGTCGCCAGCACGGTAATTTCAGTCGCACTGGCGACTGTATTAGGCGCAATTTCGTGCCCTGTTCTGAGAAGTTCTGTGAAGTTGATGTTTATTATTATACTATTTTCTCAGAAACAATACTGAAGATGCAATGTTCACCATTAGTAAATTAAAGTTGATAAATAGCCACTGAGGTTACCTTGTGCTGCAGATACAATACAATACTTTATTGAACACTCCCCATAGGGGCTTTTCAGTGACAATGTACTTATACAGTTGTAAAGCCTTGTATGCAAATCATAATTAACAAAATTAACTAACAGAAATGTTTACAATCCAACAAACTATGATATTATAGTGTGGATTTGAATTAAGAACTCAATAATGCTTGTCAAGCTAACAAAATGGTCAGATGTTTTGATTTATTAATAGAAGCAGTTTCTAAGAACATATTATCAGTGTTTTAAAATATCAAGAATGCCAGGTGATGGAGCTATAAGTTCTTTGTAAGCTTCCAATATATGTAGGAAAACATCTGATTTATATTAATCAACTCTGTTGAAATGTTTAATCATCACTGTAATTAGAGCAGGAAGCTGATGTTTTAAGAATTAAGTTTTTGTAACCTGACAAAGGTCTAATGCTCTGAAGCCTCAAACTCCTAATCTAATAGGTCTTTTGCATTAATCATTTTTCAGTAAACACGAAAACAGTTCGCTTTTAAAAAAAAATTGTTAGCATGAGCTGAAAGAGCATGTTAGAATCAGGTTTACAACCTGTAAATTTTCAGCCATATATCTGAAAAGTAGTGATTGCAACGGCCGCCATAAATTAGAAAGATTGTATCAGAAAAATAACTCTTGCCACCCAGTCACATTTGAGTGGTTTTCCATACAAATCCTTGTAAATTCTTAAATTTTTAAACTGTTGTTAAAACATTCCCTTGCGCATTTAAGGGCTCAAATTGCCTGTCATGAAGTAAAAGGAGATTTGAACCCCCTTGTGCTAAAGGAAACATTTTATGACAGTTTGAAAATTTCAAAATTTGCAAGGATTTGTATGGAAAACCATTCAAGCGTGATTGTGTAGTAAAAGTTGTTTTTTTTAATACAAATCCTCATTTTTGGCAGCCATTGCAATTGCTACATTTGAGCAATATGGCTGAAAATTTACAGGTTACCTAGTTTTAGTATGCTCTTTCAGCTCGTGCTAACCAAATTTTTCAAAAGCAAACTGTTTTATTGTCTTTGCCGAAAGTTGATCACGTTATCAACTAATGCAAAAGGCCCATTATGATTCTCATTATACATGTCCACCTAAGGTTAATTGACTCATGTGTTTTACTGTAACTACTTGCAGATGCACTTCAATAGCCTTATAAAAAAAACTTTTCATTGCAGGAATCACTTATCCTCTTCATGCCCAGCAGTAGCACACTAAAGTGATGGACAGCAGGAAATGGTGAGTCTTGGTCTCAGCCTTCTGCTGTCCATCACAATCTTCTCAATCTCTCCTCAGGTCTTTCCCATCTTCTTGATCTCTCTACCCATGGTTTGTCTCCATGTCTCCACTGGCCTTCTCCACTTTCTTGTAGGAATTACAGGAACTATTTTCCAGCTACAAGGTGTTATCAACATACGTAGCCAAAGCTAGTGAATGAAAAATTATAATTCACACTTAGCTTGCGCTATATACTACCAATGATTTTATGCTTTTTTAACTCTGAAATGGAGTTGCAAATATTCCCTCTAACTTTCATCGTTGCATGCACTGCAAATTTGGAGGAAGACAGTACTGGGGTGAGAAAAATTTGTTTTATTAATCTCGCATATGTTTTTCCAAGTTTTTTTGGCAGTTTATTTAATTAATTAATTAATTTATTTATTTATCTATATAGAGGGGAAGGGTGGGGCTGAAAGATATTTTTGACATGTAGCTCCCAGTCCCTCACATTCCGGCACCCTCAAAAAGGAAACATTACTTCCGTTGATAAAAATCAGAAGTTACAGACGTGAAAGTCGAAGTTGTGGGGAATGTGGTTTGCGAAGCTGAAATATTGCGAGTTTTTTTTATTCAGAAAGCTTAGGAATTCGGTAGACATTCTTTCTAGTGCAGAAACTTCGTCTTAACTTGGGAACGGCGTCAGGTACGATCTCACATTATAAATGGCTTTAGTTAGAATATAAAGGAAGTTTAAAGTGTATATATGTTTTATCAATTTTAAAAACTTTATTAACCCATACCTTTATAATAAGCAAATATTCGTTGCAACTACTTTGTCGGCTTTCTCATTCTTTATGTGTGTTTTGAAACTCATGAAATAAGCTAAGAGCAAGTGATATGATTTCAAAATTCCTTATTGAAGAAATGAACATCCGCCGCCCGCATTGCGAACTATTATATATATATTGCTACTGTATCCTTAAACTAATCTCGTCAAAATCTTATAAAATTTTCCCCATTTTACAAGTTAAATTACGTCCTGTTTTTAATCACAAAAACTGAGATTATTTGTTTTCCTGTAAATGGAAAAAATGGCGTCTACAAATCATACTTAATAATCTCGATCTCAACATGTTAACGTACTGTACAACTTTAAAGTGGTTTGGTTTAATTAATGAAAACAAAAGAGAAAAACGAATAAAAGGCATCTGCAGTATTAATAAGGAATTGAAACCACCAAATATCTTTACATTAAACGTAACGCAAGAAAATCTTGCTTTGCTGGAAAGAAAACCTCCAAAATACTCAAAGGAGATTTATGTTTTGTCTAAATACTTTTTTACTCGGCCAATAGTATCTTTAAGGCTTTTGTTTTCATTTCTTAACTCACACATGAGAAGAAAACTATTGACTGCAGATCCAGTGGTAGAAGTGGGCCACAGGGGGAACTGCCCCCTCCCCCTAAGAATTACTTTGAGGGTGATACCCCCAACAAAAAAATCTTGCCTTCCAGTATTGTGAATGCATCATTATTGTGGTATTCATAAAATCACAAGGAAAACCAGAGAAATTAAGCACTGCAACATTTTGAATTGAATTTTGAATTGGTTCTGTTTCATTTTAAAGAAATGTACCCTCAAGAAGACAAAAAATTTACTTTTAAGTTGAATGGACTGGACCCCCAGCCCCTCCCCCATCAAATATTTGTTGGCACAACCTCTGCAACATATCAGTGCAATGTTGTTTGTAATTGCACACTATGAAAGTCTTGATTTAAAGAACCAGAAAACATTAATAACAGCTCCAGAAATCTATTGAATTGGTTTCTCAATCCATATCTGTCTTCCTCATGGAAGACATGAATCTTTTTTAGAGGAGAAAATTTATAGGGAAAATTTTTTGCCTAGACCTTAATTAGCATGATTTTAGATATCCCTTCCAGGTAAATTGAGTAAAAATGATTGCACTTTTTGATCCAGTAACTGACAAAATCCTAGCTATAGATATTGTAAAAAAAACTCTTTGAACAGATTTAATTGTAAGTGTGCTACCAAGTAGAGTGTTGCAAAACACTATGTAGAATATTTGATAGTCAATAGTTACAATATATGTTACTTAAAAGTTTATATCAGATGAGTATGAAGTGCAAATGAGTTTGTGAGTTGGAGTCAGTGAAACGAAAGGTATAGTTGTTTTAGTATCCATCAATTAGATAACAAAGTTGTAATCAAAATAACATATTCATTTGGGAAAAACCATTATTTATCCATCTGCCTATTAGCTAATATAAGGATAGAAGGAAAACACTTCTTGAATTCTGGTAAATCTTTCAACCATTAAAACCCTCCAGGCTGAAATGGAAATGATTTATTGACGATAAATTCTATGACTGATAAACTTGATACTGAATCATTTTCTTCTGAATACACTGGAATAAGATAGCTAAGAGAAAAACATGTTGCCATTTCTAACACTTCTTAAAACCTGAAAATTGTTGTCAGACGAGTGTATAAATCGAGGTGAATGTTTGGGTCTTACCATATCACTTTATGTACACTGATAATACTATGAATTATTGTCCCCATCATCTAGTATTAACATAGTGTCAGCATCATCACCTTACTGTCATTATTATCAACATAATTATTGTTGTTATCATCATCATCACTGTCCTCATCATCCTCCCCATCAATGTCAATATTATCTTCACTATCCCATCTAATCACTGTTCAATATAAAATCATTACCAACAACATTTGTAATATTATCATCAGTTATTTTTATTATGGTTTTTACAGTCAGCACTATCACCGTCACAGTCAACATCATCACCATCAGTGTTATTATAGTCATCTCAGTCCACATCATGATCACTGTTAACATCATTACCATCAACCTTTGTCACTGCATCTCCTTCAATGTTTTACATTAAGATCACTTTCAGTATCATAATTATTGATTAATACCACTTTTACTGTCAACATTGTCACCATCATGGTCTACATCTAAACATGAAAGGAACTACAGTAAAAAAGAGGCAAGTGTTCATCTAAAAATTAAGAGTTCCAACAGCACAAGTTAGACTGAAATAAATCTACTTTTTCTCTCTAACAGCGGAAGACCATAGTTTTTAGCAGTTAGAAGTAAGAAACAAGCACCATGGGAGCACATTCTTTTAAAGTACCAGATCCTTGCGAGAACAACGTTGAGGTAAAAATGCTTTCATACAACATTTGGTTTGATCATTTTAAGATGAATGAGCGGATGGATGCTATTGGAAGGATCATTCAAGAACTGGATCCAGACATTATCGCCTTAAATGAGGTGACAAGACAAAATTTAGCAGTTTTAAAGAGCCAGCCATGGTTTTATCGTTACGAACAAATCCCAAGAGACATAAAGAATCAAAATTCTTATTTTGTTGTTATATTTACCAAACTCAAAGTGCTTTCATGGGAAATTTATCCCTTTCCAAATTCGTGCTTTGGAAGAAAACTTCTTACAGCAAAACTCCGAGTCCATGTTCCACACCAAAGAAGAAACAAGATTGCCCCCTTAACTATTGCAACAGCTCATCTAGAGAGTTTGGATTACAACACGACTGAGAGGGAAAACCAACTTCAGTTGTCACTGAAAAAACTTTCACCTTGTCGTAACACATGCTTAATGGGTGATCTAAACATTGAACAAAAAGTGGATGGAGATGTTATTTTACCTACGGAATGGTTCGATGCTTGGCTGGCAATTTCTGGTAACTCTCACGACAATGGCTACACGTGGGATCCTACAATAAATAGGATGAACAAAGCAGGATACTCTGCACAGCATCGTTTAGATAGAGTTATTTGCAAACTTTCCGATTTTAGGATTAAAAGCATGAAAATTGTTGGTAAGGAAGAGCTATCACCAAATGTTTTCCCTAGTGATCATTTTGGTGTGTTTACTGTTCTTGAACATGTTAAAAACAATGACGTGCGTTCAAAAGATTTACCAAAAGCGGAAGGTGAAGTTTCATTTCAAAGGCCTGTTGGCTGGGAGCAGTTTTTGCGAAAGTAGATACAATACATAGTAGTCAAATACCGTCTGTTCACATGTACCAAGGATGTAGGATTATCTCGGGGTATATGGTCAAAATCAGCACTGTTCACATACACTTGAGTCGTCTCGGGAGATAGGGTTGCCACCTGTAGCCTAGTTGATATAGGTGCCAGTCTATTGAGCGGGAGGATCGGGTTCGATTCCCGGCCAGACCAACACTCAGGGTCTTAGATAAGTGAGGAGAATGTGCTGCCTTTGTTCTAACATTTGCAAATGGTTAGACCTTCGTGTCTTCTCTGATAAAGACGTTAAACCGTAGGTCCAGTCTCCCGACACTATACTGGGGGACCTAAAAGAACCCACACATTGTAGAAAAGAGCAGGGTAGTGATCCCGGTGCTGTGGTCTGTCTGTTTTACTGAACGTATTTGTTAACATTTGCCCGGAAATATATTGAGCCACTGTAACAGACAATCGAAAACTCTCTACTGATGAACCCTGTATTAATTTGGAATGTGAACCTGAAAAGCCCCATGGGGAGGTTTCACAGTAAAGTTGAAATTGAAATTGATATCAAAATTGATATAGGGTCAAATTCGGCACTCTTCACATAAAAAAATCAAACACCGAGTTATCTCCGGATATTATGCTTTGAAACCGTGTTTTATTAATGATACCTTACAGTGCATCTGAATTGCATGACTTTACATATTTAAAAATAGATTTAAAAAACAATATGGTATGTATAAAATAATACACTACTTTAATCTTACTGTACATGGCTCTTGTGTAGGAGTGGGCAGCTGATATACTATCGTTTCCTTCTAAGCTTGTATTTGAGTTGGTTACACATTGGAAGGAGCCTTTGAATCTTATTAGACGTGATGTTTTTAGTGGCCTGGAAAAGATTGTTGTAAGCTTTTCTTGATGGTCCCCGCCAGGCTGTCTGTCGATGTAAGCTAAGATGAAGGGCGCTTGTGAAAAAACAAGCAAGGGCTATCCTCTGGATTCTCTCAAGTTCACTATTTGGACCCATCATAGTTTGGTTAAAAGTGACCCGAACTTCCGATTTAAATCGTAGTAAACCATTCACATAGAACGAGACAGTACTTCCCTCGATCTACAGTAAAACCCTGCATATAAGAACCTCGATTTTTACAACTTAGCCTAAATAGGTTCTTAAAGAAATTGCACTTAGTGAAATTTTAGGCTATTTAGGTTTTTAATTAGGTTCCTATTTTGATATGGCACTAGCGATCAGCACAGATAACTACTACAATGCATATGTGAGATGAGACACATGGATCTGTGTATTCTTGATTTATTATTCCATAAAATAACTGCACTGCGTAATGCAGTGTTAGGAAAGACATGATATGTTTTTTTTTACATACCTGTTTTTAAGTTATATCCTATTTGAAATTTAAGTGGTTAAAAACTAGCATAGCGTCACATAGCTAGTATATTGAAACTTACAGATGGAATATCCCCCTTCCCTCTCCCACATTGTCCTCATAGCGTCACATAGCTGGTATATAACTTACAGCTGGAATATCCCCCTTCCCTCTCCCACATTGTCCTCGTACTAAAACGAAACCGTGCAGTTGACATAATTGTCATGTTTAAGGTTAATTTTCCAATTCCTCTCTACTATGTTTACAAATGAAAGAAAAAATTTTTTTATTTTTGTTTCAAATAAAACAATACAGAGGATTATTTTTTTTGCTGAAAAGGATGAGTGAACGGGCAACAACTTACAATAAATCAGTTAATAAAAATAATCAGACTAAAACTTACAGGACCGAAGATGTGGCATGGGGGTACATGAGATGCAAACGGACACCCCCTCCCCGGCACCCAAATAGTCCTCAGCAGTCTGCCAAAGTAAAACCAATTTTAATAAAAAGATTTTTAACCGCTTTCTATTCGTTAGAAATAATCTCAGTATATAATCACTTTATTCAAAAAGCAGAACACTAGAATATTAAGCCTTTGTTTATCTTATCTTATCATCATCATCATCATCATCATCGCCCTTTACTCCGGGATGGAGCATAGGCTATCAACATGGTGTTTCCATCGGACACCATTTCCGTCTACTGAAGTTAGTTACAACCCTCTGCCGCCATCTCTGCTCCATTTCACGTCTCCAGGTATGTTTTGGTCTCCCACGGCTGCGCTTCCCTGACGGGTTCCACTGCAGTGCCTGTTTTGTGATGTTGTCCCTAGGCTTTCTTAGTGTGTGCCCGATCCACGACCACTTCCTTCTACTGATAATACTCTTCACTGGTTCCTGGGCCGTTATTTCCCAGAGTTCTTCATTCCTGATCTTTTCTGGCCACCAAATTCTAAGGATTCTTCGAAGGCATTTATTGAACGGTTATTTTTGTAGGACGCCAACTTACCAGATGGAAAGAAATTCAATATTTGTTGGCACTCTTTTCTCAGTATTGTGTTTATAATTGATAAACATATTGTGCCGTAAAACAACTTTCAAAATCTGAAATGTTATAACTTGCGGTCCGCTATGATGTCGGTTCGCATTTTAATACTGCATCTACGCCCATAACGACTTCAGGACTTACTCTGAAAAGTTAAGAACGGGCTTAGGCTGAAGATTTCTTAAACAATTTGAAGTTTTATGCACTTATCATTTGCTTCCTCGTGGTATGCCTCCTGGGACACCCCCCGGAAACCCAGGAGGAATTTTACAGTTTTAGTATCCGTTTTTGTCCTCGCAGGGGAGGGCATTATTTAGTTTTGGAAGTGAAGAGAGGGTACCCTATACCTTTTTCGTGACGCATGATTGGGCTTTTTATTTATCCGTGATGTGTGAAAAAATCAAATTTTACGTGATACTAGCTCTATTTATTCTAAATTATATTTTTGCGTGAACGTGAACGACATTCGGAATATTTCGTGAAACGTGAAATAACCAAACAATTTCACGTGATTCGTGAATCATAAATTAGCCTGCGAACAGGCTCATTTTTTGTGGAGAAGGGAGCCTGCTCCCCAAAAAATGAGCCGGCTCGCAGGCTAATCATAAGTGGTATAGGGTACCCTTTGAAAGAAAATGATCCACAAGATTACTTAATTACACAAGAAATTCATTCAACATTAGTCAGCAGTGCATCGTTTTTTGGAGCCTTTTTATCATACTTTTTTGTGCTAACTTAGTTTGTTATTTTTAAATTGTCGTTTCTACTGTTTTATGGTTGTTTTTGCTTTGACTAAGCCGTTATTCAAAGAATTGTATAACCCTCGACACGAGTAAAGCAGCTACATTTCCTCTCCCCAGTCTCATACATATTTTGCATTTTGTGTCACACCACAAACACCGGATGTTGGGTCCAGTCGATCCAGCCGGTACCAGAACTTGTAGTCATTTCAAACCAAGAGAGAGAAGTTATTAATTCATAAGGGTTTGGAGTTCGTTTAATATTTTTACTGTATTTAGAATTTTTATCCTTATATTATGGCTTCGAATTCATCGCCAAACAAGGACTCTGGATCAAGAAAAAGAAAACGTGGCAGCACACCAGAGGGAAATTCTGGAGCGATGAAGCAACGACGATTGGTAAGCCGGTTCATGTATTTTTTAAGTGTTTTCGCATACTATCATGAGTTGCGATATAACTAAAAAGCATCTTGATGAATAAATAAACGTGTATTAACTACTAGAGGTCTGAGACGATTAATTCTGTCAGCCATGTTTTATATGTTTTAACGATAGAAATTATTTTCGTTTTTGTTAAAGTCCAGTTTTTGTGCAGTTTCTTTTGTATATAACACAAAAGTATAAACAGCTCTGCACAGCTCCATAATGTTTTCAGTTGGTTTCAAAACAGCCTTCAGTCTTTGGAATAGCCATGGCAATAATGATTCCGTTGTAATGTTATTTTAGAGGTAATCAACAATGTGAAGTAAAATTTATATCCCGTTTACTACGTTTCATGAAGAACCACGTTTCGTAATCTTGTCAGAGGGATTTATTGTTCTAAATACAATGGACAAGAGCCCGCATTTACCTCAAAAGGACTTAGATTTAGCAATTCAACAGCTGATTCAGCCAGCAATATAGTTTTTACTTTAATGCTGATTGATCTTAATTTTATCCTCTCGAAAAAATATATCGCCAATTGTTTATTAAAAGCCATAGAAATGATTAGTTTTACTAATTACAGGCCCTGAAAGACCCTGCGCCATTTCATCAAACGGTTTTTGAAGACGATGTTGAAGTCGAATATGAACCGATAAAATTACAGGACGCACTCGATGGAAAAGGTATTTGAAACGACTTCTGTCATATATATATTCAAACCCAAAATGCTAATTTTGAAACTAATTGTTGTTAAATTTACAATTAAAATTGTTGCTCATTTTAAAAATGTTTTGTCTTTGTAGCTCGAAGACCCATCCGAGTTTACGCCGATGGGATATTTGATCTTTTTCATTTTGGTCATGCAAGAGCTTTAATGCAAGCGAAAAATATATTTCCGACCGAAGTTTATCTACTGGTTGGAGGTAAGTTTGTTTACCGTCATTAAATTTTTAACATTTTTCGTTGGTGTGCTGTTGAGAGCTAGAATAATTTTACTACTCATTTAATTTTGTGGGCTTTGTATGGGACTTTACAGCTCATTAAATATTTACAAAAGCTGGAAAAATTTTGATGGTTAATGTTTGTATTAACCGACTTTAAACTACTTTGACACTTAAACTTGTTTATAATCATCAAAAAGGAAGTACTTCCTTTTTCGCCTCATCAGGTGATGTATATTTGATATATCTGGGAATTTCTGTCCTTTGGACTTTGAACATGACTATTTTACAAAGTTTCGTTAAAAATTACAGTTTATTAGATATATGGCAAATCAGCAAAATAATAGGGCATTAAAATATCAATAAATCTCCAAAAATATAGACAATGAAATATAGATTAAAAAAATTCTTTTAAAAGTGTAACATTTTTCTTTGCCATTAAAAACGTACAAAGCTAAAACAGTGCTTTTTATTACAAAATTATGATTATTGATGAAAATTAATATTTATTTTTTCACAACTAATATAAAACACAATTCATTGCGATATATATAATTTTGGAAGCATTTATTAGGGTTTTTTGCTTAGATGTATAAGTTTTTGTGTATTGTTTCACTACTTAATTGATACAGACATTTATTTATAGCTAGACAGAATTATTTACTAAAGCAACTTTAATTGGTATTTAAATGGAAAAGTACATTATACTGTAGATGAAACAATAATGACACGATGTAAAAGACAAAGAGAAACTCTGAAAAAATCTGAGCCCCAGATGGGATTTGAACCCATGACCTTCCATGTTCTAGTCGGATACTGTAACCCCTGAGCTATTGGAGACTCTATGGTGAGCAAGGGTCATTTTTGGGTCTTGACTGGGTCTCAGTTGAATGGCTCTCTAACTTAAATACTTTTTTAGCTTTGTAACTTCAGCTGCAATATTTGTAATGCATGATGTTATTGTTAATTATCTAATATTCAGTACCTTGCTTAAATGACAGATAACATCATGTTAAATGACATGAAAATCTTACACAAGAACACAAATTTTGCCCCAGTTAGTCGCTTAACTAGTAGCGTGGAAGCCAGGCTAGTCAGTCCTCTGATTCTTTGTTTTGACTACACGTCCTTTTGGAAAATATTTGATTTTTTTTTTTAAAAATGCGTAAAAATGACCAATAATTAATGTTTAGGCATGTGTGATGCGTGATTTAAAAAAGAATGTGTGAAAAACAAATGCAAAATGCGTGAAGGTTAGAAGGTCTGTATTAAAAATAAATAGTTTCATTTCTCATGTTGGAACCCTGTACTCATTCACTACTGTTGCTGCAGACTTGTGAGAGATCTTTTCATCACTAAAAATACAATTTAATGGTAAATCAATTGGTACTCCATAGTTGCAAAAACTTCCTGGTGGCAAAACAATCTTAAATCTAATAATTAAAATGATTTTTTAAAACCTTCAGTTTGTTCAGATGAGCTCACCCATAAACTTAAAGGATTCACAGTAATGGATGAGAAAGAACGTTATGAGTCTTTGAGACACTGCCGTTACATTGATGAAGTTATACCAGACGCACCATGGACTCTAACTCCAGAGTTTTTAGATAAACACAAGGTATATAAAGACAGTTTTACCTTAGAACAATTAGAACCTTTGTAGAAACTGAAAAGAGATTTTTCTTTATTTCAACTGCTGCCTTATTAGCATTGTTGATAAGGTGCCAGTCTATTGAGCAGGAGGCTTGGGTTCAATTCCCAGCTGGACCAACACTCAGGGACTCAAAATAATTGAGGAGAAGGTGCTGTCTTTGTTCTAACATCTGCGAATGGTTAGACCTCACTTTTTTTCAGATAAGGACATTAAACCGTAGGTCCAGTCTCCCAATACTTTATCGTGGGACTTAAAAGAAACAACACACTTGTCAAAAAGAGCAGGGTACAGGGTTCTCATTAAGTGCCGGCAGCCGGCTAAAAAACCGGCTACTTTGAATTTAGAGCCGCCTACTTTTTGGTGATAAGCTTGCTATAAAATGACACAAATCGAAATAAATTTAAATCTGTTTTTAAACATTTACCTGCTGAAATAAACATAATTGTTTCTTTGTGTCTTGCCTCCTTATTTTGTATCTACATATAGATTTTTAACTTAAAAATCGCATGAATCAACCAAGACGCCCCTAGAGGCTCGTGCCTACAGCACTCGCTTATCCCTCAGCCTACTTTTATATTTCAGCCGACTACTCCGAAACTTATTGAGAACCCTGGGGTAGCGATCCAGGTGTTGTGGTCTGTCTTTTTCACTGAGGGTGATTCTGAGTTAACATTTATAATATGGGAGCCACTGCAGTGGACTATCTAAGACCCTCCCCTTTTTTACCCTGTATCAGGGGCGTCCGATAAAAAGGTTATCATTGGCGTCCCACACCAATATAGGGTGGAGATCAAATCTGTAGAACTTTCTCTATGTGAGCTGAGATTTGTCAGTCTCAATGGGTCCCAAAGGTTTTTCTTTGGGTGCTCTAGTTTTACTCGATTTGCAAAATTGACTTAATTATCATGAAATTTTGGTAAGAGGGTCGTAAAGGGATTTCCTGTGATTCGTGAATAATGATTTTTAATTGCAGTGATTCGTGAATGGAGGAAAACAATTCCTGTGGACTCGTGAAATAAGTGTTTTATTCCTTGAGAATTGTGAAAATTGTCTATTCTTTTTAATTTTCATGAACAAAAGAAGACTATATATCATCTAAAACTCTATTAAGGTCCTCAAAAGTCGGCAAGACTTAATTCATTGGTGGATTCGTCAGAGACTGATTCATAGCACTATAAGTGTTGCAAATGCAGATGTTGACAGTCTAAAACATACTATATTGGACCGGACCTATATTAGCCATATTAGTTGTGATTTATGAAATGCTTATTTTAATTCTTGTGAACCGTGAATTTTGATTTTTAATTCTTGTGAAATATGCACAGGACCTTCTTTCTGACCCTCTGGTAAAGAAGAGCTACCTTATGTAGTTACCAAAAAACTATATTTTAATTTATTTCTTTGCACAGGTCTTTTTGTAGTTAGCTAATGAACCAATGCCTTACTTAGCCCTCTCTGTTGATCCAAGGAGGAGTTACAGGGTTAACATTTTCTTGTTCATAGTGTGTCTTGCAGCCACAACATTTGGTTTTTCATGTTTTAGGCTATGGCAAGTCTAGTGTACCGCAGTGTTGCAGAGATGACACAAGTTTAAATCCCATTCAAGCCTAGTTTTTTTCCTGGTTTCTGATCACAGTTATATATATTACACTGGCAAAGACAGATGTCTGCTGAAACATGTTTATTTAATATTTAAAGTGTAGTTTAATTGTTCTTGGAATTAAATTTACTGAAAGAAAAAGTATTTCTCAAACTTCTTTTGCTTTTTTAACCATCATTAAAATGAATATTTTCATCACAGATTGATTTTGTTGCCCATGATGATATTCCTTACAAAAGTGCAGGCCAAGATGATATATACAAGGACGTTAAAGCTTTAGGAAAATTTGTTGCTACACAGCGCACTGAAGGCATTTCAACTTCCGATATCATTGCTAGAGTTGTCAAAGATTATGATGTGTATGTTAGACGAAACCTTGCAAGGGGATATTCTGCAAAAGAATTGAATGTCAGCTACATGAAGGTAGTACAAAATTGTTAACACAATCTTAGAGCTTGAGTACAGATGAGATGATTGAGATGTTGCCTAGATTGTTTTATACCTTAGAAGCTTGACCTACAGTGATGATGACATCCCAGGGGGGTACTCAAAGTATACATGATGGGGGGTCCAACATATTTTTTTGGGTTAAAAATTTACACGCTCAGTATTTTTTTGGGTCAGAGATACGTCACATATTTTTTTAGGTCTTAAAAAAATATGCATATTTTTCCGGTCACATCTCCAAGCGAACTTCAACAATCTGATGAAAGAGGTATGCTGATATTGTGTCAGAATGAGGACCTGTCGGTAAATGTCAAGCAGAAGGGAGGATTAATAGACATTAATGGACATACTAATTTCATTAGCCTATTCATGCAAAACTATGCATTAAAAAGTTCTGTTTGATTGAATAAATCAGTATTGAGGTATTTAAGTCTTATTTTTTTTGGGGTCTAAAATTTCAGGCTTGTGTATTTTTTTGGGTTTGCAATATGAAGCTCCGTCACACACCCCCGTCATGTATACTTCAAGTACCCCCCTGGGGATGACATTTAATTGTTGACCAAATTTATTTTACTATAATTGTCTTCTTCAGTATTTCAATATTATTCATCATAATTGTCTTACAACCAAATACTATATTTTTTATTACAATCATCAGTTGTCATCATTATCAATCATAATTATCAATATTGTTATCTATATCACCATATATCATCAAATAAAGCCATCTTATCAAGAGCGTAGGCCACTGGTGAAAATGTCACAAATACTTAAAAATGTACTTCATTGAGGAAGTTTGTATCAAATTTCAGAGCTGCATGAAACTGTATGAGGTTCATCAGGTTGCAACTTTAGTTTAAGTTTAATTTAAATAATTGCCAATAGCAAGCTAATCCGGCAATGGGCGGTTTAAGTTATTATGTTAGGCATGAGGCAACACATCAGAGTTCCCAACTTGTTTGTGTGATAACAGATGAAATTTGGTTCTAAATTTTGTTTCCATTGCAGTTTTATTAAAGTTATATTTAAAAATTTTTACAAATATTTTTTGCCAAAAAAGTGGGGATGCCCTGTTGGTCCCAGCCTCCCCATCTCTGTCAGCCATGATAATTCGACTCTGACCTTGAAAAAGTGCCATGGACTTGTAACATAAAAATCAGCGGGTTTTGTTTGTGTGTTTTTATTTTTTTAGGAAAAAGAAGTGCAAGTTAGACAAAAAATGGATGAAATAAAAGGAAAAATCTCAGACAAATCCCAGGAATTGCTAGGAAGATGGGAAGAAAAATCACGTGATTTAATTGGAAACTTTTTAGAGATGTTTGGTCCTGATGGTCGACTGGTAAGCCTTGTGAAGACATTCAGTAAGACAAAACTGTTTGAGGAAGAAGATGTAGAAAATAATAATCTTATATAAACTTGATGCAAATTCCTAAATTATTGTAGTTAATAGTTATTTTTAAATTTGTTTGTCTCCAAAATAGGGTTTACTGATTTAGTTTTCAGTTTCTTTTTTCCTCTATTTTTCAGCTCAATTAATTGTTTATAAATAAATGTAGAGCAATATGTACAAGAAATAGGAGACTAGAATGTTTGTATGTATGATATATATAAAACTATATATTATGTACATATAAAATAAATTATTATAGGTAGTATATTAATAGTATAATTTAAATAATTACTGTTTTTTTTTAATACATGTTTTATTACAAGCTTTAAGGTAGTTTTTTAGATTTTTTTCAATTTTTACTGTACATGAAAAATACTGACATAACTAAAATGAAAGTAAAAATTTTTAAAAACAAAAAAAATTAATAATTTTAGCTAATACTAAGGATAAATTATTACTATTATTGTTAATTAAAGCAGTAAAAAAGTTGGAAAGATTGGAAACGTTGCACTTAGGCTCGATATGTATGGTGTAATCCAGGATGGGTGAAACTCAGGATTGTATAACACTGCACCAATCTTGTTATGGTCATTTGCCCTAACTTAAATCTATTGGGATATAAATTTTTAAAAAAATCTAAAAAATTTAAACTGTAATTGCTGTAAATATTTCAGGAATGACTAGATTTTTTTTATCTGAATTAAAACAGTAATCAAAATTAGAAATTTATAAATCTTTATCTTGTTATTATTATCACTAAAAATGTAATCCAGGTTTTTTCTTTATTGATTTTTGAAGTCTAAAAAGACTTTCAGTGTATTTAACTTAATATTAATAACTTATAATTATTATTATTGTAAATTTAAAATTATTTAATTGTGAGAACTTAATAACTCTGTTGTCATTTTAATACAATTAGATCTGATTTTTTGTGTGTAACAATAAAATATGTAACACTGCAAGTTTGTCTTGTAAAGTAAGAATAATATTGTTTAAGAAATGCAGTAAGCTAGAACAATATATGAACTGAAATTTTATATATATGATTTTAATTCCAATTTTGTTTTTTTTTAACCTAAACTGTTTTATTTCAATTTTTATATTTCCTTTATTTAAATTTAAATTTCTTAATTTTAACTTTTTTTAGCTTACTTTTTTTCTTTTTAAATTGTGTTTCATGAACTCCTATAAAAATACAAAGATTTAAAAAGCAACAACAATAACAATAGAAGAATAGAAAGAAGATATTTTCAAATTGTTTTGTGGCAAGCAATCTGAATTTTTTTGTAGAAAAAGAAATTGAAATAAATATTCAAAGGTTCTCATTAAATACACGACATAAAGCCATCTGCATCTTTGTCTAGTCAATTATGTTCATTCCAGATGGTTTCAAAGTTGTTGTGGCACTACGAACCATTCATTTTGAATATAAAGAGGTAAAGTTAAATTAAAATAAACTACTCACACCAGATGTATGCACCATAGAGCACACTGTTATATATACTTCATTGTAAAGATCGATTTTATGGTTAATTTAATTTTTAGAGATTGCAAAAAAACTTAATTATTTTGTAAATGTAAAGACAAAATTAATATATAAGATTTTTGTAAGCAAAAAGAAAATTAAAACTTTTTTTAAAAATACAAATTTCTTTTTGAAATAAAGTTATAATTTTTCACTTTATATTAGAAATAAGCATTTTGAAACTTGATCCTTTAATTGTTTAATTAATGCTATTTCTACTTGCAATACTTCTTGAATGATATTCAAAAAAAATATAGAAGTGCATCTGTGAGGAGGTAAAACACATCATTTAACCAACTTTAACTTGAAATGTTTTAACATTTAAAAATCATTGCCATAAGTATAGTATTTTCTTATATTGTCATGATTGTTGGGTGTGCAAATTAAATTGACAACCAAACAACTATTTTAGTCTGAAGTTATCAAAAGATAAAAGACAACTAAGCCTCAGCTGAAACTTACTGGTTCTGTATTTATTTTTTTGATATTTTTAGAAACAGTTGTTTGATGACAGCAAAGATAAAATATTTGGAGCTGGAGAGACAATTCGAGGTGCTGGTAGAAGAATAAGACAAGCACTGTCACCAAAGTCATCACCAACATATGAAGCACCAGATGATCTGTATGATTCTCCATCATCATCTCCAAGGCAACCTAAATATGCTCGACTTTCCCTTGATCCTGAAATAAGTGATGATGAATACTGAATAGTCAAATTGGAAACAAAAGTTATTCATAAAAAATTTGATTAATATTTATGAAAATAGTGCAGTACAATTAAGTGTCCTATAATGTCCAAAATGGTTGAAATAATAGAATATACCTGTATCAATTTATACAGAGATTGCGTTGATTCTATTTAACAATAAGAGTATAAAATTAATTTAAATTTTTTTTAGTCTTTAGTATCACTTTTCCAAAAGACTACTGCAAATTTTCCATAATTTGTAATTAACTACTCGACTAATGGGGTCTATTTTAAATAGTCTGCTCTTGGTAGTGTAAAATGTAAAATTCTTTCTCAAATAGAAAGATTTTCAATGGGTATTTTTAAACTTTATTAATGCAATTTTGTCTGACTAGTTGAGTGAAACTAAAACAACTCAACACAATTGTCCATTATTAATTTTCCGTCTTAAGCACTTGCCAATTGAAAACCCAACCCCCCCCCCTCCCTCCCCCTTGGGATAAGGTGTGGCTTTTATTTGGTATTCACACAAATGTGTGAAAATCCCTGTGCACCAAGAACTTGTTAATTATGCAAACCCCCTTCAAGATTGGGTAATTTTTTAGAAAAAAAGATACATGTTTTAAAACTTAGAGAAAGTTATCAAAGCATTCCTTGAAAAGTCTCTGACCTCAAGTGAAAAGAAATCCTTTTAAATTCTATTAAATTCCCCACCTTGTCTCAGGTTTCAATTGACAATTGCATTAAGCATGGTGCTCACTACTCCTGGAATTCCTGGAAAATTCCTGAAATTTCAGAAAGTGTTTTTCTGGAGATTCTGGTCATTTTTATCCAGTTTCATTTTGACCGGAAAGCCGAAGAACTCTTTGATTGTTTTGGTGGCATTGTTACTCAAACAGTTGTTCCTTATGATTTGGCTAAGCCCCCACTTCATTTTTGTTTTTGCCAAGTAAGAATTTGGGGTTGGGCCCTGAAAAAATAAATTTTCTACACTGAAGAACTTCTGGAAAACCCCAGGAATTTTGTTATTATCAGTCAGTGAGCACCATGTATGTAGTTAAGGGAAATTCATTTGTGGTGATCCTTTAATCTTGAGTTTTATTGTTGTATAGATGAATTATTTAACAAAGCTTAGAGAAAAACAAAAATGAGTGTTCTATGATTTAATAAAACTCTACTAGTGCCTATTATATTAATTAACACAGCATTTTAGTGCTTTACAAACTTTTTGAGGACAAGAAGTAAAGTATATCATACATGTTAATTCATGATCAGTGAATGGTTTGGTAGGTTCCAAATTTTAATTTTAATGCCTGATAAAATCATAAAGAAGTAACAAAAAAACTTCCATTTTGTAGATTTTTCTTTTTTTTTGTTTTTACTTTTATCAAAACAATAATAGATTCTAAGTACAGTAGCCAATCAGAATATGAAATGTACAAATGGCACTAGTAGAGTTTTTCTAATTAGCATTTAAATGTAAGATGGTGTTTTTTTATAGGGGTGAAATGCTAAGTTGACTATTTTACTCCAGGAAAACAACAAATTATAGTACTCTAATTGTTCTATAAGAAACCAGATATTCTCGGTACCTCTTTCAAATTTTTGACTTTTTTCATGATAAGCTAATAAATCATAACAGTAAGTATTTAAATCATCATATCATTTCTCATCATCTTTTGCAAATCAGTTTTTGTCGTATTAAGTCCAGAACAAAAAGGAATGTTTTGTTGAGTAGAAGTTGAAAATTATACACAAGCTGATTAACAAAACAAAATGGAAATCGATAAACTAAATTTACAAAGGGGAATTGGTGTTAAAGCAGAATGTATTAAGTATTGAGTAGTGTTATTATAATAATAGGGTATTGTCAGATCTCTTCTCATTGTATCTTAAAATCTTTGATGAGAAACACAGATTTACTATTGGAATTGGTGCAAACTTTTTCACACAATTCCTAAACTTATTCTCATAGTCTGTGCAACAAATTAACTGAAAAAAACAACTATATCTTCAACTTTTAAAAGAAAAAAGCAAAGAAATCTAAGCAGGGGTACTTACAAACTTTAAACGTGATTAACACAAATTTGTATGCACATATATCAAAACTTTTGAATTTTTAAAGTTTTTATTAGAGTTATTTGAAATACACTTACAAAAGTTGCAGATCAATATTTGAATCTTTAAAGTTTTTGCTATATTTATTTGAAATTTGCATACAATAGTTGCAAATTTAAAATTGATTACAAACAACAGAATTTTAAATTAAATATCTATTTGTGAAAGTTATGGCAATGTTTACTTTTAAGCCCATGATGCGAAAAGTTTCCCAGCCCCAGGTAACAAGCATTGAAAATTAATTTTTAAAAAAACACAAAATATTTTGGGCGGCTCTAGAATTTAGTGAAGCGTGATTCTGATGGATGTCCATTGGTTGTCCTGACCATCCTAGGTCCTTTGAAGGGTGACTTCCCTCATATAAAAGGATGATCGGGTGTCGGGTTGTTTTGCCACCAAGGGCCCCTATTCGTTTGGACACCAAACCAAAGTCTCTCCACCAGGTAGCCCAAGCTTTATTTGTGACTAACATATTACATCATTTTGATTTATAAAGGAAATGTATGGGATTTTACGT
>JAOEHV020519216.1:0-20001 GCA_025447995.2 Isaurus tuberculatus
TGCAATAGACCCTTTCAGCATTACGGTGCATGCTGGGTAATCAGGATAAATCATGACCAATATTTTAAGACCTCTAGATGAAAATGTGAATTTAGTTACATTTAATATAAACCTTAAAGGTATTAGTAGTGGATTTAATTTACCTTTAAGCCCATTCCTTAAATTTAGTAGTAAATTTAAGAACCTTTCATATGTTTGTTATAGGAATTAGTGGCTTTAAGCACATTTAAAGTTTCCTTAAATAACTGGAAAGAAGTTTCACTTGGCAGATATTAATCCTGAGTCAAGCAAACTTATCTTCCACAGATCGGACTCTTGCAGTTTGACCACAAGGCCAACATTTTCATTTAAATCGTAAAATTACCTGAAATATAGAAATGATTTTAAGATCTTGATTTTAGAGGATATGTATGAGATGCTCAAACCCACTAACACCGTGAACTGCAGACAATGTCTAACGTTTTAGGGCAGCTACGTTACAGTGCTTAAAGATTGGCAGCTATCAGGGCCACTATCATCCAAGCATGAAACCTGAACTTTACTATCCGTCTACCTCACACAGACCAAGAGGAACCTCGACTCTTTCCTAATAAATTTTGCCAGCACGCTTACTTTTATCAAATGCTGCTACCGATATATGCTGAGATAAAGCTCAAATGACAAAAGGGGATAGGGTAAGATGTGCTGTATCGAACTGGTTAATTATACGGGCCTGTACTTCTTATGAATGGAAGATTTTTCCCGATTGACTACAATGTGCTTTCTCTCAAAATTAAATGAGACAAATTTCATCTTTCATTACACTTCTGATAAATATCCATTGATTGCATTAGATGCGTGCCCCGCTAATACGAACAAATGACAACCCCTCGAATAAGCTTTATAAAAATGATTGAAACTCGCCAAGCCTTCCGCCCCTCCGATATTACGGATTTTCTCTACATTGAAAATGCGGACATATAGCAATACTTTTAATACATCTGGTTAAATTTCTATTGCACAAGAGATGTTTACAAGGCATTTGTCTGTCAGATTTTACGATTCCATAAAAGTCTACATTCGTAAATTGACATTACGGTAATTGTGTTGAAAAAGTAAGAGTTCCTTCTCTAATTATGTCATAACAACTATTGAGAAGGCTTTTTAATATGTCAGTTCAAGCCATTAATGTCAGGTTTAGATGTATATCTTGGATGACAAGGGACATACAATCAAACTGTGAATTTTTGAAATACACTGTGTGGCAGCAGCAGAAGTTCCAGATATTCTTTGCAAAGTGGTCTTTTTTAGGATGCTCTTTATACCACACTACTGCTGCAAAAACATGTGTTTTGCAACTGTCGCCGATCTTCATCTCGTGTTTAAAGTAGTTATAAACGAGGCTAGGCCTTGGAGAGAGCGCAGAAGTGTTAATACTCCTACCTACTGCAAGCCAGGATGCTCGGATTCTTGCTGACCGCAAGCTCCTTGATGATAGTTTTGAGCCAAATGACTACCCACCGAACTCCACTCTGTCATATTTCCGGATTATTTGTGAAGGGCAATAAAGACCAAGTGAGGGTATAGCGCTGTGAACGTAGACAGCAAATTTGCAAGATCGTCCTTTCCCAGGGCACTTCTCCGAAATCTGTCTGGAAGTGTCACCATGCTGATGTCTCCCCAGTCAAATTCACCGAGACAACATTGATGAGGCAGCGAGAGGTCGTCAAAAAATGAAGTTACGATGAACTTTCTCATGATTTGAGCCTTGGGTGCATGGTGGTTAGTTTTGTAGCTTCCCAGGAGGCCATTATACCTCTCAAAACTAAAACATCAAAACCCATATAATGGACCGAAATCCACAATACAATCCTTCAAGTGTCCATGCAAGTGCATATTTGGTTTGACAGCTAGAGTTTCATATGTCCTCTGAGGAAAGTGCTGAAGAAGAAGATAATGATGGACATAAAAGAGTTGTGTTTAAAGTGAAGTCGCTCTCCTGGGAAAGAAAAGAGCTTCGTTTGGGAAAAAAAAAGTTTTGACCAGCATTTTTTAGGGAGACAGTCAAGGCGAGCAGTACTTATAGAGTTAAGCGTGTGAGATGTCACATTATGTCGGATTGGCCACGACCCACCAAGGTCTATAGGTGGGCAGTCAAGAAGCTTCAACCAAGGAATTTATTCCCAAATAGTGCCCCTGAATCAACCAGCACTATTTCACAATCTTATGTTTCACTAGGAGAACCAGTAAATGCATCAACTCCCATGTGATGTCATTGACTTTTATTTTTTCGTATTGAACAAATTGAAGCATCTTAATTTCTGTTGAAAATGATGTTAGTGACTTATAAGTTATAAGTTATTTTCAAGTTCCTAACAGACTTCTTAAGTTATTTGTAGTGTCTGTTAGCTTTATGTCACTTTTATTTTAGCATTTTGATTTGATATATAGTCTAAGCTGTAGTTACCGCAAACCTTGCCTTTATATAGACTCAAAAGCTGGTTCATACAAACCACCATATTTGTTTAAACTTTCAGACAAGTCAGTTAGATCAGACCCTTCACTTGTTACTTTTATTTTAAAAATAATAAAAAATTTGAGTTTACTTTAAATTGCTGGAATGTAAAATGTTTTTGACAAAGTGAAAAACTTGTTATTTTTATCTTTAAATTATTTGAGTGTACCTTTGGTCTTACATATTTCTGTTATATGAGTGATTGCCAAATAGCATCTTTGTTTCTACTATTAGGCAACTACTGTTGTAAATAAGGATGTTGATCATCACGCGATCGATAAGCATGCTGGATGGCGATCCAAGAATTCTAAGTTCAGATATGCAGAAGATTCCCTGTCTAGGAAGCTTGTTGTGTCTAGTGCATTTGGCTTGTAACAGCGTTTGTGTAACCGTATTATCCTGGGTACTACACCTAGCTTTATTGTTCTCGTAGCGGCCGACCACGGCACAAGTACACCGTTATTATGTTGTCAGAGTGGTTTGTGTAATACGGAGTGGTGTCGAGTACAGAATCGTAAATTTTCTCCGTTTGCAAGGCATTAGAAGGGAATTGATATTCTGTGCAATATTGTAACTGAGTCCCTTGAGAGTGTGGTTGGAATGTTAAGATTGGGTTTCACTGTTATGTTAAGTTTAGTTGTGAAATTATGCTAGTACATAAGAGTTGTATTTTCAGTTTGTCGACCTCTCGGTCGCTACTCTATTTGAGACTCAAACTAACATTTACTGTTGTTAGTCAATACTGTTGTATAATTGGCCAGCAACTTTTGTTAGTCTGTATCACTTGCACACTGGTCCTTGTTTATGAACAGTCAAGTTGGTTAGTGGCCTTTTTGTCATCGTATTTAGCACAGTCGCAGTGCCCTCGAAAAATGTCATATATTCGATATAGAAGCTGTGATTCCTTAGCCTCCAGAGGACTTAGTGCACTGCATAGAGGGCGTTGGCCCTGGGCTGGAGCGTACGTTTCCCCACTTTTCCCTACAGGGGTTTTTAGGGGGTTTTGGTATCCAAGCAGTGGCACCAGCAGCTTGTACGTGGTTGGGTTAACAAAATAAAGAGTAGCGGCCGACCACGGCACAAGTACACCATTATGTTGTAAGCGTGCTTTGTGTAATACGGAGTGGTGTTGAGTACAGAAACGATATCTTATATCACCTACAACATGGGTTTAGAAAAGGCAGATCCTACGAAACTCAACTAGTTGAACTGGTCCATGACTTCGCTAACAACATACAGAAGGGATGACAAACGGATTTGCTGATCATGGACTTCTCGAAAGCATTTGATCGAGTTGGTCATCAAAGGCGTCTCTTGAAACTTGCTCGTTATGGTGTTAGAGGGAAAACAAATCGTTGGATTCAGGCTTTTCTCACAAACATAACCCAACAAGTTGTTGTAAGCGGTGAACATTCATATAATATAAATATTGAGTCAGGGGTCCCCCAAGGCTCAGTCCTTGGGCCATACCTGTTCTTGCTGTACATCAATGATCTACCTGAGACAATATATTCTACTGTCCGCCTTTTCGCTGATGACGCTCTCCTCTACCTGACTATACAATCAGAAGGCTGATACTGAGATTCTGCAAAATGATCTGTACAAATTAGAGCTATGGGAGGAAAAATGGCTCATGGAGTTTAATAGCAGCAAATGCCATATTCTGCGGGTCACTCGCAAGCAAGACCCAATTATCTACAATTACACCTTACATGATAAAAGCCTCGAAAGTGTAGACTCGGCAAAGTACCTGGGAGTTACACTTACCGCAAACCTTAGATGGAATTCCCACATTGCAAATATTACGCACAAAGGGAACAAAACACTTGGCTTCCTGAGAAGAAATCTTAGAGTCAACTCGCCTTTCATTAAACCCATGGCATATAAAAGCTTGGTCCGCCCAGTTCTAGAATATTCCTCTGCAGTATGGGGTCCCTATACTAAGGTCAATATATAAAAAGTAGAAATGGTACAGAGGCGTGCAGCCCGCTTTGACTCAAATCATTATCACAACACATCAAGCGTTAGTGAAATGCTGAAAGATCTGCTGTGGGATACATTGGAAGAGAGAAGAAAAAGGAATAGACTGGTTATAATGGTCAAACTGGTATTGACACTAGAAAGTACCTAACTCCCCTAGGACGGAAAGGGCCTTGTAACTGGGCAGATGTATAAAGTGCCACTTGCACATACAACTTTAAATGTTCTTATTTCCAAGCGCAATAAGAGAATGGAACGTTCTTCCCGAGGAAACATTTTGTTCAACCTCGCACAAAATGTTGGAAGGCTGAGAGCATCGAGTGCAGACAAGAGAGCATTTGTGATAGCATAGAAGGGCTTTGCATGCTTCTTCGTCGCCTTCCTTATCCATGTAGATATCTGGATATGATGACGGACTATGTTTATCAATAACACCGTCACAGAATCTCCAATTGGAACAGGTTTTTATTAGAGCCAAGGAAACTTGAACAGTATACAATGGCAATCTCATAGAAAGGCAGTGCTTTGGACAACTGCTTCGGTTTTATCGATTGAACAATTCGGCCAATTTGCTGCCCTGGTGAGAATCAGCGCATCGTTTACAATGGCCATAAAAGAGTGTATGCACTCAAGTACCATTCTGTGGTTGTTCCAAGTGGAATGATAGCTCTTATGCATGGCCCGTTTGATGTATCTTTATTATTCTATTCTATTTTATATAAAGAAAATTTAAAAATCAAATTCGATGCCTTTTTCATGACATTGGTTATTCCTTGAATTTCTAGTATCGAATTGTTGTTGTTGAAAGAAAAATTAGAACCGAGGAGCGTCTAAATTATGATTAACAAAAGCTCCATTTTTTAAAATGTTGTTTTTCAACCCAGACTGAATCTTTGTTTTTCCCCAGGTTCAGGCTAAAACATTGTAATATTATTGATTTATCATTGTTTATGATATCTAATGTTGAAATGTATGTAGGAATTTGGTTTCAAGTTTACTATTATCTGTTTATTAATCATTTTTAGCATTTAACTACAAAAGGTGCATTTAACCCTGTGTTTATTCTTAAAATGTTCTTAAAAATTATAAATTTCAGCATCAATATTTTGACATAAAAGTAGTAATAGAAAATTGGCAATCATAACAGCATTCTTCCTTTTTTGTTCACTTTTCTTTTTTTCTTGCAGAGGGTAAAAGACCTGATGCTGGGATGCTGCATGAATCGGGCCTAAATGATCTACTTCAGCAGCATGCATTTTCAAACACTGGGCAGCATATGTGCTTATATGGGGATCCAGCCTATCTGCTACGAGTCCATTTGCAAGGCCCCTTCAAACATGTAAATCTAACAACCAATGAACATGCATTCCATCTTTCAATGAGTGTAGTCAGAACCTCTGTGGAGTGGATATTTGCGGACATAATTAATTACTTTAAGTTCCTTGATTTCAAAAAGAATCTCAAAATTCAACTGAGTGCTATCTTGTAGCCATACTATGAAATGTCCTGACATGCCTTTATCCAAATGAAACTCAAAGTTTTTTGCTGTAGAACCACCAACTCGGAATGAATGTTTTCACAAGATTGCCACATTGGTTAACACATGTCATGTAAATATAGTATTTTAATCAAAAACAACATAGAAAATAGTAACCCCGATCACACGCCCCTGGAAACTATATTCAGAAAACTCATCCACAGTTCTCTTCAGCGCCTCCAACGCATGCGCCTCCTCTTGCAGAAGTATGAAATCAAAATGAAATACAACAGTGGAGACACCATGTTCGTGGCTGACATATTAAGTTGAGCATACCTGGGAAACAACACTTGGAGTCAGTCCTAGGACAGTGACGTCCGCTCTGCTAGAGAAAGACTTTGCTTTTGAGTTAGAAAAAATCAAACATGATGAAGATTTAAGTGCCTTCCTTAATCGTCTGAGGAGGCTGCAAGAGAAGACAGCCATAGAGGAGAGTTGCAGATTCTGTCCGACATCATCCATCAAGGTTGGCCAGAGAGCCTAGCACAAGTAAGTAAATATGAAAAGCCCAGAAGACAAGTGATCGAGCTATAATGGAACGGACGGGATGAGTTAACAACAGAAAACGGATTGGTAAACAAGGGTCATCGCCTATTGATACTATCTAAAGTGCGCCCTGGCATTATAAAGAGTCTACACGAAGTACAAATTGGAGTCGAAGGGACATTGCGTCGTGCCCGCAAATATACACACATACATATATTGAATATTGAAAACCAACCACAATAATTTTTCATGCAAGGGCTGATATTTTCGGTGGCCCAAAAGGACCATTGCAATTATAATGGTTTACGAACTAAAATATCGGCGCACTGCAAACTAAAAAGAGATTTTTTCTTCCGCATGCGCAAGATTTTTCCGCGTTTTTGTCTCGTGATAGTGGCACGAGTTTAGCATTCACAGC
This sequence comes from Isaurus tuberculatus, assembly GCA_025447995.2. NCBI lineage: Eukaryota > Metazoa > Cnidaria > Anthozoa > Zoantharia > Zoanthidae > Isaurus > Isaurus tuberculatus. The sequence goes on from JAOEHV020519216.1 coordinate 6,916, forward strand.
ATTCGAGCAGATTATTCAAACAGTACAAAGTGCATAAGATGTCAGAAAAACGCGCGGAAGGAATTAGGAAGGCTTCAATAATGCAAGTGCCAACACTTCTGAACGTGCGAATGAAAATACTTCTGTCTCATCGAATACCAGCAGTTCGAATGATAGAAGATGAAGATTGGCTGTGTTATCGTTCTTCCCGAAATAAGGTAACAAGTGAAATTAAGAAGGCGAAAAAATCGTACAACAGAAGACTGGTAGAAGAATATAAAAATGACACTAAAGCCTTTTGGAAAACAATTAATTCAATACTTCCAGGAATAAAGAAGGACGTTAATACTAAATGCATCAATGTAAATGGTCATCTTACTTCTGATCCGAACATCATCGCAAATGGATTTAACAATTTTTTCTCTACAACTATCTGCCGTCTGCTGCAGTCCATAAAGAATACTACCTCTGTTTTTTGCAATGTTGATATAAACACTTCTGTAAAACAAACATCAGTTAAGTTTAGATTCACATCTGCAAATGAGCAGCTTGTAGCAACCTTAATAAAACAGCTCAATACAAATAAGGCAAGTGGGTTAGACAATATTTCCTCTCGTCTTTTAAAAGATTCCGTGGTTATTATAGCTAAACCATTGACTAAAATCACCAATGCATCGTTGAGTCAAGGAGCTGTTCCTGAAGATTGGAAGAATGCAAAAGTGACACCACTATTCAAGAATGGAATTTCAACGGATATAAACAACTATCGTCCCATATCAATACTTCCAGTGGCTTCCAAAGTTTTAGAAAAGGTGATTCATTATCAATTATATGATTTTCTAACTGAACATAAACTCCTTAGTCCATATCAGTGTGGCTTTCGTAAACGTCACTCCACTGAAACTGCTGCCATTGCCCTCAGTGACTCGATTCGCAGAGGAATGGATCAAGGACTTTTGACTGGTGCAGTTTTTATTGATCTGAGAAAAACCTTTGATTCGGTTGACCACAAGACTCTGGTGAATAAATTACGATCTTTTGGAGTTTACGATACTGAACTTCAATGGTTCCACTGCTACTTAACTGATCGCAAGCAATTTGTCAGCTTTGGAAAGGCTATATATGACCCTTGTGATATCTCTTTTGGTGTCCCTCAAGGATTGATCCTTGGTCCGCTTCTGTTCGTGTTGTTTGTGAATGATCTACCAAAAGTCCTCAAGTCCTGCCAGATCTTAATGTACGCTAATGATACTGTTATTTACAACGCAGCTAAAGACCCGTTGAAGATCTCAAATACACTTACTAAGGAACTAGCGATAATAAATTATTGGTTATTAGAAAATAGTCTTTATTTGCATAAAGGGAAAACTGAATGCGTCTTGTTTGGCACAAGTCCTAGGCTAGCTCGTACCAACAATTTTGCAGTAGCTACTGATAATTTTATCATTAAGTGTGTATAACAATTTAAGTACTTAGGCGTTGTTTTTGATCAGTGTCTCACATGGAGTGAGCATATTAAGTATTTGGTTGATAAAGTTTCAGAGAGAATAAGCCTTCTTAGACGTACCAGAAATAATCTTAGTTCGTATACTGCTAATGTAATTTACAAGTCATTGATATTGCCTAATATAGATTACTGTGACAATGTTTGGGGTTGCTGTGGGAAAGTAAATTCGGATAAATTAGAGAAACTGCAAAGGCGTGCAGCTCGTATTATAATGAAAAATCATCGTAGTGACGATGCTTTAATGTATTTGAAGTACGAGCGCCTTGAAACTAGACGAGATCAACATTTATTAAGATTAGTAAAGTGTTGTCTTAACAAACGCTGTCCCAAGATGTTTTATGATTACTTCATATTTAATAAGGATGTTATTGAGAGAGACACCAGACAGAGCAAACATTTAAGACTACCATTTGTAAGGCTTGAGTGTACAAAGAAATCGTTTTTTTTTATCATGGTTCTCTTGTTTATAACAGATATTTATAATCTCTCATTTTTATATTTTATATAGATATATATAAATTATTTTAATATTTTTTATCTATTCATTCTTACTGTTTGTATTGTCGTTTTTATTAGACATAGGGCCTCTATTGATAACAGCTGCAACTTTTTATACTGAAGAAGCTACCCTATCTATCTATCTACGATGACTTTTCAACAATTTTACAAAAATAGAGAAAAGGAAAGGCAAGGCGATTTCAATTTTGGGAAACCTTCCAAAAAGCAGAAGCTTGGCGCAAAGAAAGTCAATGAAGCAGAAGTTGAGGTTAAAGTCTATGTCGCCTCTCAAAAGATGGGGTGATAAAACCTAGAAGGGGAAAATTCCAAGTCATCAAGTTGAAAAGCTCTTCAACTAAAGAAGTGCCCCTATTGAAAGCTATCGAAAACCACTCTGTATTTGACAAAACTTTCGACGAAAGTGAGCAGTATAAATTGTTATACCCAGAAATTTATTATACTAGACAGTTTGTAACAGCTGTTGGGTACTAACAAGCTGCAACTATTACTAAGTAAAAAAAGTCTCAGTGTCAGTCATATTATTATGTGTTTAACATCAGTATCATCTTTTCTATGTGTCTGTGGGGAACTACATAATGGTTAAAAACGATCATAATCAGCTTCCAGTCTGTGTCAGTATAGGATTCATAGCAAAATAGAAAGTATTGGAAACAATCTTTAGTACAATTTTTACAACCATGGCGAAAAAGGGTGTATAATTGTGTTTAATGGTGCAATAATAAGTATCATTTTTTTGTTAGATAGGTGGTGCAAACAAATTCCCTCGCTGTCCGATACTTTGAGCACTGATCTGTTCTGTGCAAGTGATGCAAACTATGAGCTTCTAGAGATTGACATCATTCAGCGTCTTCAGGACCCAGTTCCTGTTTCCCGAGGGTCCAGGATCTATTTCAGATTTAACTTAAATTAATTTGCCATACTATTAGTATTGCTGATAAACTTTGCCTTTGTGTGCTGTTGGCAGTCTTTATGTGGCAACATATTTCAGGTAGTTATATTGATGTTGAAGAAGTTTGTATTTCAAAATTTGTCACTTTTATTTACTTGAGAAGAGAATGTACAAATTTATTTAATGTTTATTTGTTTATTTTAATATTTTCCCATGTGGTGTCTGTAGATGTGGCGTGGGAACAACTCCATCTTCTGCTCTGGTTGCTCCCAATGGATCCATTACGCCTGTAGCGGAATCAAGGGAAGGCACCTAAAAAGCACCTAAAACAATTCTACCTTTCCCAATATTAAATAACACTCAGACTCTACCTTTATGTTAAGCAAGAGAGGGAGGGGTATGTATACATGTAATTCTTTATGCATGTCCCTCTCTCCAGCCTTTGTTTCTCAGCATTACGACATACTTTTAGATTTGATTGATTAATAAGCTAAAGGGCACAATATTAGTAACCTATTTAGTGCCCTATCTCTTTTCTCTAACAAAATTGTTTATAAATACAAAGAACTCTGTAAACATTAAACAAGGAAAGAGATGAAATAAAAATGTCAATGTCAAGAAAAGGCTGGCAGAAGACCCCACCTACACATGCAACAGGTGCAGAGGCCTGGTCAGACCCATCGATGGACGCCCTTTTAAGCATGTCACTGTGAATGACCAGCCGCTCTATGTAGTGGATACCTTCTGCTACTTCGGTGACACAATCTGTGCCACAGGTGGATCAACTGCAAGCATAACGACCAGATGCAGAGCTGCGTGGGGGAAATTCAGGGACATCCTACCCCTTCTTACAAACAGAGACATCTCACTGCATACAAAAGGCAGGATGCATGTTGCATATGTACGCAGTGTTATGTTGTACGGTTGTGAGTGCTGGGCTCTGAAGAAGGATGAACACGCTCAGCTTTGTAGGAACGAAAGGGCCATTTTGCGCTGGATTAGTGGAGTGAAGGCAGAGGAAAGAGTCAACACCACAGCCTTGTACGAGCGTCTTAACATCTGTCACCTAGTTGACACGCTGAGGTACAACCGCCTCAGATGGGCTGGCCATGTTCACAGGAGCCAGTCCTGGATAAAGAGATGCCAGTCACTCGTAGTAGCGGGCAGAAGAGGGAGAGGAAGACCAAGGAAGTCTTAACACGATGTGATTACAGAAGATCTTCACTCCTGTCATCTCACCATCGAACGGGCTGAAGACAGGGTTGTATGGAACGGCAGTTGCGTTCTACCATGAAACGAGTCCAACCCCGGAACAGGGAAACACGGACTCAAAACGCATAATGATGATATTTAGCAATTGATTGAGAAACTATAACTTTGCCTTTAAAATGGAATGTAATGATGAAAATTATTTATGCCAACAGTTGAAAAATTATTTATAAACTTTACAAACTATAGTAGTTCTGATTGGTGTTTATTACTGAAGAAATGACAAAAATAAAGTTTTGTTGGTGTAAATACTATAAAATGTTTTTTTGTCAGTCTGTCACTTTATTAGCAATAATTCATAAATGGCTTTATTTTTTAACTGTTTACAGAGTCTTATAGGGGTGGTTATACCCGACTATTGCACAATGCAAGAGACCTTTTTTTTAAATAGCTGACAATTTTTTATAGAGCTTTTCCTCACTGATCTATTATTCCGACCTATACTATTATTGAATTTTTAAGATTTTTCCACTCTATACTATTATTTTGTCCTGTGTTATTATTAATTTTGGAAGATTTTTCCACCCTGTACCATTATTTCGCTCTATATTATTATTCAGGTCTCCAGAGTATTTAATTTTTTTTCTCAACTCTTACTTTCTTTATCCATTTATTCATTTATCCAGTCATTTTGTTCTTTACTTTCTTTATCTTTTTATCACTAATTGATTACCACCATCGCTCTATTTAATGCAGACCTTCCAAGACTCACGGCTTTAACCTAAATTTCACGATCTCACGGAGTGCACAATATTTCTCACGAAAAAAAAATTAATAAAGATTGTTATACTTTCCTCAGTTTTTCTTCAGCTTTTTACAATTTTCTGTCAGTCTGTGTGAGGAAACAAAATTGATAATACTTCCCTCATCTCCGCTGTTTATGTAACATTTTGTGTAATATGCCGAATACGGAAAACCAAATCGGTAGATACATTCCGCCAGCATACATACGCCAAAAAGTCTGCACATGCGCAGATGTTTATTTGTCTAAAAGTTATAAACTTGGACCACATATTCACTTCAAATCAAAAAGAAAACATGACGACGGATGCAAAGAGAGCAAAGCTTGGTCCTGCAAAGTACAAGATAATAATGCTTGGAGTGAGACATCCTGTTCGTGCTGTGTCTGGTGATATTTTCAAGTTTTACTGTATTTCTTGTTCAAAGAAACTTTCGTGTGATCACCAGGGAATAAATGACGTGGCTAGTCATTGTAACAGCGATTCACACAAACAAAATGTTGAAGCTTCTAAAAAACAGACATCACTTAAAGATTTGTTAACAGCAAAGGACTCCCCACTTGAGAAGAAAGTTACAAATGCCGAGGTAAAGTTCACAAATTTCAACACAATCTGCCACTTGCTACTTTAGATCACCTTATCTCGTTGATTAAGGATGTATTTACAGATAGTGACATTACAAATAAGTATTCTTCGCAAAGAACCAAAACTGGAGCCATCATTAATGAAGCCTTCACCCCTCACTGTCGATCATATCTCACTGAACATTGTAAACTGATTTCACCCGTATTCCGTTGGAACAGATGGATCAAATGATACTGGCACGGAAAAAATGAACCCTGTTTGTGTAAAGACTTTTGATATAAACCGTATCAGTAAAGTAGTTACCTCCCATTTGGCATGCTTGGACATGTGCTTGACTTCTGGGGAGCATGGCGCTACAGCAGAATGCATGTGTTTTCAATGCGATTGCAGAAAAATTCAAAAAGTATGGTATTCCCCGGGAAAATTGTGTCGGGCTTAGTGTAGATAACACAAATACAATGATCGGTACCAGGAATTCTGTTACATCACGCTTCAAACAAAAGGGTGGTTGACTGTCACCTTGCACACATTGCTGCCAGTAATGGGCATGATGCCTTTAGTGAACAAATAAGTTTAAATGTGGAAGATGTTTTGATTGACTTGTTTTATTGGTTTAATAAAACAGCAAACGCAGAGGAAAACTAAAAGAATACTTTGAACTTTGCGATTAGGAGTATCTTAGTGTTCTTAAGCATATATCTGTAAGATGGCTATCCTTGGAGAAATGTGTTTCAAGAGCAGTTCTGAAACATGCTAGTTTAAAATCATACTTCCTCAGTGAAAATTTAGCAGTTGAACGTTTCAAAAGGCTCCATGAAAAGTATTCAAATCCTTTGCTCGAACCTGCCTGTGCCATGTAGTATTTTACTTCAGCAATGCCAATGTTTACCCATTTCAAGTTGCTCCTTCAAAGGGAAGAGCTAACAATACACATTCCCAAGTCTTCGATGGAAAAGCTTCGTAGAAAATTAGCAATGAGAATTATCACCCCAGCAAAGTTGAAAGATGTATCTTCAATTGTCAATCTTGACCTTGATGCAGCAGATATATTTAAGCCTCCAGAAAGTATTTATCTTGGAGCAGTAACAAAATATTCTCTTAATACTCTGTTGGAAGGAGACATTTCCGATACTCAGCATAATCGATTTTTCTTAGCTGCCCGGACTTTCCTTTATGTACATCATTACAGTATGTCAAGGGAAAGTTTCCTCTTGAGGATCCTGTAATCTGCAATTCTTTCTGGGTAAATGTGCCTGATAGACTAGAAGCTGAATGGGAGAATGTTGAATTTTTCCTCAATGCCTACCCAAATGTGATGGAAGGAATATCTGCAGACGAGTTGTTTGCAGAATTCACTGACTATCAAACAATGAATGATAATGTTTTAGATAAAAAGTATGGGATGAAGCAAAAGTCCTACATGGGTACAAGAATGATATCAATGATGAGGAGGAATCATACCATTACAGAGTGGATGTTTTGTGGTGGCATATTTCAAAATTTACAATTCCTGGGAGTTCAGCCAAGAGATTCAAGATTTTATCGAAAGTTGCAGAGGTGGTTCTTTTCTTACCTCACAGTAATGCCGATCTGGAAAGAATTATTACAACTGGATGGTATATTGTCAGGCATTTTATCAATGAAAACAATGTACCGGAAAGCCAAACTCAATGCTACAATTGCCATGCTTCACCTGATCTCCTTGATCTAGCCAAAAAGCTACTAAAACATACAACGATAAGAACTGAAATCTGATAATACAAGGGATGCTTTTATCTATATGAATGGTGTTTGTATTCTTTTTAAACAGAATTCCAATTAGATGTTTCTCTTTTGTTATGTCCATATTATCTTACTCTTAAGATTAAGTTAATTTTAATGTTTTATAGTTTTCAACTTCTTCGCAGAAGCTTTTTTTATGATTGCACAATGATTTACATATCTTACTGTTGTGTTTTCATTTAAAACATGAAAATACTTTGTTTCTTTTGATTCTATAAGAAAAAATTTTAGTCTCACAGATTTTGACTAAATCTCTAGGAATTTTTAGCAAATAATTATTTTAAAATCTCCAGATTTTGTCACCTCAGAGGTTGGAAGGTCTGTTACATGACTACAACAGTATGGGTAATTAGGTTTACAATCCTCCAATAATTTATGTAGAAATTCTGTAAACACAAAGTTATCTTGAAGTATAAAACACCTGTTCAGTTACAGTCATTTTAATTTGTACATCTTTGTATGAAAGTAGTCCAACAACAACCAATATTCAAGAGATTAGAATTAGAATTCATTCATTTGTGAAAAAAGCTGCTGAACCCATTCAATTGCAATTCCAACTTGAGTTCTTTTTGAAAACTCAATAAAGAACTATTTCAAAACAAAATATAATTGGAGGAAACTGACAAAGTAGTGAAAAATCCTGACTTAAAAGACAGGCATTCACCAAGTATTGGGTGATGAATTCGACCATAGAGTTTGAAACACATTGTTATGAACATAATTTCAATCCACTTTAGCATGGTCACAATTAATGCTTTTATTTCTACATTGTTTTATAATATAGCAAGTGTTTTGTTCTTTAACAATGCAGTAAAAATTCCAATGAATTCATTTTAAATGGACAAATACCATGATTGTAAATTTGGCAATAAAACCTGAGTTTTAATTATTTCTGACACTGTAGAGGGCAGAATCCATGAAAATAATTAATTTTTGTTTCATGTGTAAATTTTAATAATTTTTTAAAGTATTTTAAGTTTTCAAACTGTATTGTTCCCATTGAAATAGTAATGTTTTGATCTGCAGAATCAGAACTATTTTTCGCACCTAACATTACTATTATCATTGTTAATATTATTAGTAGCTGCAGTAGCATTAGAACGGCAATTCAATTAGTTAATTTTGTTTATTGGTGAAAAAAAAAACACTTGTAAAGGTATTTTTCCATTTTTAAAAATCATTCATATTACCACGTCCTTTGTGGCATTGTAGGCAAGTTCAGAGATTCTGAATGAGTTACGAAGAATTAAAATATGCAAACAATGCTTGTATGCCCTGTATGCGCTTATATGATTAATTGTAAGACCAGGTTTTTCAAGTAGTGCAGTCTTTTTATAATCTAACAAAAAATTAATGGAGAAACCATTGTTATGGACTGACGACATCCACTTCACGAGAGGGCTAGAAAATGACACAAATTCTCAAATATGATGCAGTCTGTGGTGATGTTGACAAGACTTGCTCTTCAGGGTGATGTGCGTAATTTGAGCAACTGCAGAAGAGAAACCATGAAAAGGCAGCACTTAACCAGACTCACACCTGCAACCTACAAGTGATACTGCTACAGTGCTCTACTAATGGAGAAATGAAGGCACATCTGTTGACAGCAGGCTAATTTATTGGGTTCATCCAATTTTTGATCAGCAAGAGCCACTTTGAAGGAGTGTGTCCCATGGTTTTCACCAATGACATCAAGAAGCCGTCTTCCACTGAAGTGTATATGATCTAATTACCTATGAAAGGGAGGCCTGAAACAAATGAGAACTGAAACAGGATTTGAACCAGTGACCTTTGCAAAATGAATAGAGTTCTCTACTTACAGAGCTATGAAATCACATCTGCTAAGACCAGTTTAACTTGTTGGATTCATCAACTGCAGCTGCTTCAGGCTTAACAGTGCTGTGAAGGGGTCATACAATCACAAGGCCTTTAATAAGTGATCCCCGCAGTCACCCACTGAGTCTGTGCAATGTTGAAAGAGAGGCCTGGAGAATGATTAGATGTCAACAGTAATCCAACACTTGAACTAAGAACTTAAACACTGCTCTTCCAACTAAGTTAGGATGTCACTTCCTTTGGGAGAAGGTCAATTTTTTTTTATTGTTCCATGTAACTTTAAAGGTAATTATTGTGACATTTGTACTTGCAGTACAAACACTGTCACAATAATTGACAACAAGTATTGCTAAAATTTGTAACTGTGGTACAAATTATTGCACAATAATTGTTGCTGTTTCAATAACAATAATTATTCTGAGTGAGTTTGTACCACGGTTACAAACTTTCAAAATAATTATTGTTCATTATTGTGAAAAGTTGTAACCGTGGTACAAACTTTATCACAATAATTGTTGCTATTTCAAGAACAATAATTATTCTGAGTGAGTTTGTACCACGGTTACAAACTTTTAAAATAATTATTATTCATTATTGTGAAAAGTTGTAACCGTGGTAAAAACTTTATCACAATAATTGTTGCTGTTTCAAGAACAATAATTATTCTGAGCAAGTTTGTACCACAGCTACAAACTTTCAAATTAAAATAATTATTGTTCATTATTATTAAAAAGTTTGTATGCAATTACAAACTCCTTCACAATAAACTTTGTTTAACCTAAAGTCACATAGGCAAACCAAACAAATTAACCCACTCTTGAAGAGTGTGACATTTTAAGTTATTTGGAAGAGCAGTGTTTAAGTTCTTAGTTCATGAGTTGGATTACTGTTGATGTCCAGTCATTCTCTAGGCTTCTCTTTCAACATTGCACAGACTCAGTGGGTGACTGCGGTGATCACTTATTAAAGGCCTTGTGATTGTATGATCCCTTCATAGCACTGCTCAGCCTGAAGCAGCTGCAGCTGATGAATCCAACAAGTTAAACTGGTCTTAGCAGCTGTGATTTCATAGCTCTGTAAGTAGAGAACTCTATTCATTTTGTAAAGGTCACTGGTTCAAATCCTGTTTCAGTTCTCATTTGTTTCAGGCCTCCCTTTCATAGGCAATTAGATCATGCACACTTCAGTGGAAGATGGCTTCTTGATGTCATTGGTGAAAAACATGGGACACACTCCTTCAAAGTGGCTCTTGCTGATCGAAAATTGGATGAACCCAATAAATTTGCCTGCTGTCAACAGATTTGCCTTCATTTCTCCATAATTAGGGCACTGTAGCAATGTATCACATGTAGGTTGCAGGTTCGAATGTGGTTAAGTGCTGCCTTTTCATGGTTTCTCTTCTGCAGTTGCCCAAATTACGCACATCACCCTAAGGAGCACACCTTATCAACATCACCACAGGCTACTGTACATCATATTTGAGATTCTGTAAACATTTCTGGCCCTCTTGTAATGTGAACACCATCAGCTGCTAAAAATGGCTTCTCCATTATTTTAACTAAAATAGCAAAAAACTTAGTACTCTGAAAATTTGGCTTTACCTCTAATCATATCAAGGGCCACGGAGCGTTTTTAAGAGTGGGGGGAGCAAACTTTTGAGGTGGAGTGCAGACATCTTAATGGGAACAAAAACTAGTTAAAGTCAGGGAAAAAAGTAGGGGGGAGGCAATTGCCCCTATTGCCCCCCCCTGCTTCACAGTCCCTGCATATGAGAGCTATTGGACATCTGTTACTTTTTCAACAGAACTTTTTTAAAGTGAGTAGGAAAAGGAGAAAAGGTCATATTCTGTGTTCAATTAAACAGAAAACATTTTCAATACTAGGATGTTCCAATTTTAAAAATATGCAATCCATGTACTATTTGCACTATCCTTATTATTTCAATAGTATTTTTTTAAAGGGCAATGAAACAAAAACCAAATTGGTAAAGTCAACTTAGTGAACATACAAAGCGTAGTCTTTTTTAATACAGTGGAGTTGAATTGTTAAATTTTTACAATTGCTCTGATGGGGTGCAACTGGTAGCACCTCCCTGTCTATGCCATACTAAGCATTCTATAGTTGTATCAACATTTTTAACAACAGCTCTGGGTTCAAATTTTTTTAGAGTTTCTTTCAAGAAGTAATGCAATATATATCTTCAAAACTGTTGCTTACAACAGTTAATAAGAAGCAGTTCTTCCTTTTCTTGGATGTTCTTGGATTAAAAGGGAAAGGTATATTTGCCTCATGCTGCAAACTCACGGCTTGAATCTCCGAGGAAGATCACACACACACACACATACACTCGCTAGTACTATACTTTTATCGTCACAATTATTCCACTAATCGTGGGTCGGACGTTTCATGGCATTTTTCAAACTATTTTTTCAATTAATGAATTATACAAAGTCATGAACCAATCGGCTGTACATTAAGTTTCAATGAGTCGCATGGCCACTATGAGTTTGCCAGATCGATTACACAAAATACGATACCAATTCTTAATCAATAAAAACTAGTTGTAAATTTTTACCTACACATTCTGACTAATCAGAAGACATAATTTCTCCCATTTCTCTTTCTCCTGCTGACGACACACTTTCGCGCCAAGTCCATTCGGAATATGTAATGATTTCAAATTTTCCTCTCAGCAAATATCAACCTTGGTTTAAAGGTCTGAAAACCGGCCATTGTAATTGGTTCTGCAATTTTTAGGGAAACGAGTCAATATCAAAGTTGAAATAACAGTTGTTTGGCATTACAGTTACAACCTCTAACGTTTAAAGAGCACGGATTGAAAACTAACAGAGTTGTACAACATTACGTAAAAGTTTCGCTTTCGGCATATACTTACATATTTCACTTCGGAGCCAAGCGTTCGACAACCATAAGAATATGCAGTTTGCATGAAGTCTTTATAACACGAATTAAGAAGAACGTTTGATCAGTTGGCATTGAAAGCAATCACGTTGTGATGAGACCGTTGACCTGTTGTCTTACGCCCACAGTTCTCTCCGTCAGCGGCTATAAATCGCGCGCTTGCCGATCTTTTGTTTTCATGAAAAGTAATCTTAAACGGGGGGGGACGCTTGATAATTTTTCGTTTTTTCCGACACCCATGGAGCTTATTAGGATTTCTGAGTAATCATCTAAGCACTCTGCCACAAAAGTGTAGAAACAACAGAAATCTGTAGGCTTTATAATATGTCCTCGAAACTTTCACTGGCTCAAATTGCGTTCTTTATTAACGAATACAAGGCAATGTCTTCTCATTTTCAAATCGAAAATGTTCAATTTAGTATGATTGCCAAACTGAAATGCTTTTCCGGCCATTGTCACATTGCACCTGGCCGGCCTGGCTTAGCGTGGTTGTTCCCAGTTTGGACGATCCTTTGTGCTCAACTTTGAAACGTTTTCCCCTTCTCTTGGTTCTTTCAAGCCAAGAATGTTGCAATGATCTCATCGTTATCGTTTTCTAAAATACCAAACCCCCCCCGTTTATTTTTATCCCCCCTTTGTTTATTCGATTTTTCTAGAAATTCTGACCCCCTTCCCCCAATTTATTCCGAACCCCTTTGTTTATTAGGCACCCAAGAGTACTGAGATTTACATTATTGGAATCCATTTTATAATATTCAGTCATGTCCTAAAAGATGAGAAGTAATCCTATTAACATTACGATTTTCCTCGCAAAAGAAAAAAAAATCTTGTTTCAGCTCTGTGATTGCCTATACAATAATTTTCATCAGTGAAAGTATAAAACATGGACTGCGGACTACGGACTACGGACTGGGTATAAAACACGGACCGAGGTATAAAATGCAGACTGACGTATGAACTGCGGACTATAGGGATTTTTAGACTGCATATAAACGTAATCGTAACGTAGAAATGATGAAGTTGAAGTTGGTAAGCTTTAAACTTGGCAAGGAAACTGC
>JAOEHV020519302.1:5978-19992 GCA_025447995.2 Isaurus tuberculatus
CCTCTTGATTTGATTGGTTAGCATATACTGTTAATGCAGTCCACTTGCCCTCTTGATTTGATTGGTTAGCATATACTGTTAATGCAGTCCACTTGCCCTCTTGATTTGATTGGTTAGCATATACTAAATTCCTCGATGTAAGATACAAAACGGATCTTACTTGTCCTCTGTTCAATCTCATATTTTCTGGAAAGCGGCACACCTGTCCTCCAAGTAGCTTCCTCCCCTCCCCCCTAAACACACACACACCTCCTATTCCCCTCCCCTCTTAAAACTATCCACTATTTGACTCCAGCCCCTTTCACCAAACAATGAACAACTGTTGTTTTACTTTTCTTTATTTTACTGGTGAGTTGATTTACAGAGGTTTTCTTTGGTTCACCTTGGAAACACGATGTAAAATAACAGTTTATTTAACGAGAATTCTCTTACAAGTACAACTACTATTTTAACTCTTGAACGAGAGCTTCAATCTCTTCCTTCGTAAACATTCTGAACTTGTTCTGTGTTGTAATTGTCGCAAGCTGACAAAAATAAAAGAAAAAGAAAGTTAACTCAAAATTAGATGCGCTGATGTTAATGTCTAAGTAATCTTAGATGAAAAACAAATCAAGAATGCATGATAAAATTAATAAGAACTGAAGTTTTTCAAACTATGTGATGTAAACAAAGTTACTGCTTACTATTATCTGTTGTGTGATATGAAGCTGACATCTCAAGCTTTAAACCAGCTGGCTATTTACAAAGCGTGGTGGATTTGACTCTGGGATTTACCCGAAGACAAATCCAACTAGTGGTCAGAGCGGGACCTGAACCTGGGACAACCGCATTGTTGTTCAAACTCACTTACTAATCTCTGATTATCCCTAGTAAAAATATATTTAACCGAGAACCCCTGGCCATCCCCAGCTTGACCCTACTTCTCAAGTCTGGTACACTTACTTCTACATTTGTGGCGCTGAGTTTTTCCTCCATAACTTCCTTTAATATTGCTAACACTGTCAAGGAAGCCTCTTTTAAGGTCATAGACTGTACCAGTTGGAAAACAATTGAAAGGTTAGTAAGAGTGAGAAAGGTCAAGTAGTTAGAGCTTGTGTTTTTTACCAACTCTTTTAAGGTCATAGACTGTAATAGCTTGCAAACAATTAAGAGTTATTAAAACACAACGATTGAAAGAAGATTTTTTATTCTATGCAACTGACAATAATAATAACCATAATAACTGTATTTATACTGAATGAACCAGTCAGTCAATGTACTAGAATGTCTGGTATTAACCAATAACCAGATCATCAGTATCTTGCGACTAGTCTGTGGCAACACAACGACTCTATGAGGCATGTGCTAATGTAGTAAAAAAAACTTTATAACTTGAGCCAAAAGTTTCAGACCAAGTAGCTACTGGATCTCTTTTTACTAAAAAATGTAACTTCTGCACTTTGCATGAACTTTTTACTGTACAGATTTTGAAATGGAAACTTTTTGAAAGTTTCATGCACAGAAGGAAATCCCACCCGAGTGTGGATGAGCACATGGTTAATTAATGTCTCACCTTATTATACTGCTTTTCCAGAGAATGTTGGGCTCCCTCTGAACCTGAGCCTGAAGAAAAAGAAGAAGAGATTCCTTTTATTAGGAACCTATTTCAACCTAAAGCTAAGATTTTAGAAAGGAAGTGGATAACAGTGGAACTTGCCATTGTAGCCACTCCAAAACATTACACGTGAGGTTTTGTTATACTGTCTGCTATTACTCTAGATACATCCCCGTGCATTTAGCAGCTATAACACTTAAACATCTATCAAACCAGGAAGAGGGGTATAATCTTTTGATGGAGGGGTTGAGGCTTCCCTTGTCAACAGGTCAATTATTAACATACAGTCATTTTGTGCATCACTTGCAATGATATTATCTATTGTTTTTTGATATTATGAAGAAATTGCAAGAATATTGAAAAAAATATAGTTTTCCACTATACTGAAAATTTTGGTTTGAGAGTCAGGCTTTATGAACAAGATAGTATACACTTAACTTCTTACAACTGGAAAAGGTAACACAAACATATATCTGTTAAATTTCCCAACCTCTCTAAAATTCTTTATATGCAACTGTTCAAGTACAAGATTTCAAGCTCAAAAACGAAATCCATGGTACCATCATGGTAAACAATTGATGGATGTTTTAATCACTTTTAGGAAACATTAAAGTACCATACCAGTCACACCTGCAGTGCATATTACTAACCAATTGCCTTTGCATCGTATTGTATAAAAGTACCAGATGGATCAAGATGAAACCTGAAACAAAAAGAAATTTTATACTAAAGGCAAACATGTAGAGAAAAACTAAACCCAGGATAATGTGGAAGCTTAATCCTTTTCTAGGCCTAAAAGTGAAAAATTAATCAAAAGTGAAAGTAGTAACTTACAGTCGAGGTCCATTTTCATCTATTCCCCCAAACAGCAGAGCTACTCCAAATGGTCGACTCTGTAAGTAAAATCATTACTCTCTGTTACAACACATTGAAAGTCTAAAATTTAACTAATAATAACTATTAATATAAAATCAAAATTTAACAATTAAAAAAGTGTATTTTATAATAGAAATATTAACTATAACCTAATTACTTTTATTTTTAACTGTCATGAAAAGGTATTGATCACATATGGTTGTAATAAAAAATCTGTCATTCAATAATTAACTAAAAGAGTCATAACTAATTTTATATGCAAAACAATTCTTATGAAGGTTTTGATACTAAAAGTTGAGTAAACATCAATTGCTAGCTATTCTGGACTTTTTATAACAGTATTTTTATAGTATAAATTTATTAAATAAATGTTATAATATTAATAGCACAATTATACCATCGCTCCTTCTCTTGCATCGTCATCCCCAAACTCTAAGGCCAGATTAGAAACAGCTTGTGTTACACTTTCTACACTCATGGGTTCATTGTAAGTAAACCAATGATTCTGTTTAAACAGAAAATAAAACATTCAGTAGGTTCTTGGATAAAAAAAAACACACAAACAATTGGCAATAAAAGTGATAAGGGGCATAGCAGGGTGAGATAGGAGAGAAAGTGACTAGGTTTCCCTGAGCTATACCGTCGTCAGAAAAGCATTGAAAACAAGGAAGAAAAATAAATGAAGGAATTTAAGCTTTCTGAAACACTACCTGTGCCTCTACCCTAGCTTTGTCAATCATTGTCCTTGAGTCAGCAATTAGACCACTCATTGCACAACCTGAAAATGAAACAAGTAATGTAGCTGCTTTATTCTGTAAAACTGTAAAGTGCTAACTCACTGCAGCCAATAATGACAGACTGAGGTAAAAAATTTCTAAATTGTAGTCATGTTCATGTTTTGCACCTGTGTTTAGATAAGGTTGTGTAATATGTAATTTCTAAAGATTTTAAAAACAAATTCACAGTTGTCAAGAACTTGCTTATTATTGAGAATATTTTTATCTTTTGTCAGTGATTTCAAGAAAACACAGTTCAGCAAAAGGTTATACCAACCAATATGACTGTCAACTTCAACAATTTTTTCAACACTGCTTCCCTCCATGAGGGGAGAAGTGATTCTTTTCTCTACTGCAAGCACAACACCATCAGAGGTTTGAATACCAATTGCTGTTGATCCCAACTAAATAATAACAAAGACAAAAATGAAAAAAGTAATTAAGTACTTTAGAAGTATGTACAGTACAGAGCACTGTAGTCTAGAAAACCCTTAAAATAGTTATCAAATAAATTCAAAACAAATTCACAATTGTGTACAGTAAGTAACCGATGAAACACATGATTTAGATAACTCAACTTTAAGATTTTTTGAGCAACTTCATAAGTGATACAAAGAGCTAAACATTCTCGATAGCAGTGATTGAAGCACCAGCTCCTTGCACCACAGATCATATTTCAAATAAGTTGTACAAAACTATAAGAATAGTACAAAGTGGAATAAGTTGAAAAATCAAAACTCCTGACAAGTACTGACCTCCAAATGACCAAAAAATGTTTACCTTTATTGCTTCAATAGCATATTCAACCTGAAATAGTCTTCCTTCTGGAGAGAATGTGTTTACTCCTCTGAAAACATTTTAAAACAAGTTTTTAAAAAGGAGAAAAATAGGCAGATCAAATCAAACAAAAATGAATAAAAATTTTTAAAATTATAAAAAATTCATGGTATTATTACAAACACTTGTTAAACTTGTTAAAAATATATTTAGCAAAAAGAATTACGGTTTTATTAATTTCTTGAAATGTTCATGTATTTAAATTTTTCAGGTACAAGAGAAATTTTGTTTTATAATTGTTGTCTAGCACCCTCTTTGGAATTAGAAGCAAAATTACTAAATATGAAGGTACATACTGTTGCATCAACAACTTTTGGGTTAACCTGTACAGCAATCATGCTCTCAAAAGAATGGCTGTAAAACATCAGAGTACAAATTGCAATGCGATGGAAGCTTGCGAGGTAGGTTGTACAAAAGTTGAGGAAATTTCTACATGATTTCAAACATTTAGACAAGTTGCAGCATGTCTAGCATCTTGATGTTGAGGCGATTGTTGCAGAACAAGTTGCAAATAAGTTAAAGACTGCTGACAAGAATTTGCATATTTATATTGATCAATAGCAACTGACTCCAAGAAAAACCATAAAGTTATTTTAAGATCAACTGATTATTGATCAAATTATAATAAAAAAATCCAAGAGTAAACTTCAGTGTTAAAATAGAAACTTTTTAACGAGTCATGTCACACTGAAGCAACTTTATAACAAAGTTTTTTGCCAATTAAACTTCTTAGCTGCACGGGAGTGAAAATGCTTAATCTTTTATTATTTTTGTAACACATTAATAAATGCTTACCTGTCGTATTCTGATCTCGTAAGAAACATTTTACCACCTCAAACAAACGAGAGAAGCCACGAGTTTAGTGAATCAGTAAGGATATGTCATAAAACCGGTAGTTTTCTTGTGTTAACACTTTAGTTCATAGAAAGAAGTATAATTTTAGGTGACTTCCCAAGTATAAAAAAATCTGTTTTCAGCTTTTCAAAGAACTCGAAATTTAAAAGTAAGAAAATCAAGTGAACTAACTTTTTTGTGGTGACAATGAGTGTGCAGGATTACTTGGGAATATGCAAGCAGTTAAAAACTACTGGTCAGTGGTAACGAAAGAAAATAATGCGTAATCAACTCTCCCCGTTCTCCCGCAACTCTCACCTGGTGTTTCAACATGGCGTCAATGATTGTACGTCTTGGAGCAAGAAACGGTGTAAAAATCGGGAACGCTATTTCAAGAACTTGCAAGGTAGTGTCCATCTAATAGATTTGTTTCTTAATCTTAGATCTTCGTAAAACTAAAGACTGACAAAAGTTTATTTTTCGTTTGTTTTACCATAGGGTCACACCGGCGTTTTAACATGCAACCGATGGCTCTCTTCTTCGGCTCTTTCATATGAACAAGTAAGGTTTTGTGTATTATTAGTTTTACAAGCGCAAAGTTTGAGCACCTAAAACATTTAAATCTTGCAGAGTCTATACAATGTCCCGGAAACGAAAGTGACAACACTCTCAAATGGCTTGAAAGTCGCCACCGAGGATTCAGGAATTTCAACAGCAACAGTAAGCAGTTTTAGTCATTGGAACGAGATTTTGAGATTTTCAGAAACTCTGTTTCATAGTCCTATATTAAATGTCTTTGAACAGCTGAATTTATTTCAAAAAACTAAGTTTTTAGAATAATTTTAACAAGTTTTTGAGCTTCACACTTGAGTTCAATATTTTTTGTGTTCATTCTTGAGGTTGGTCTGTGGATTGACGCTGGGAGTAGGTTTGAAACAGAGAAGAACAATGGTGTTGCACATTTTCTTGAGCATATGGCATTCAAGGTTTGTTTGGATTTTTACCATAATAATGTTGTTATTCCATTTGTTTCTGTTATAATTGTTATTGCAGTTGCTATTTTATATAAATTATTGTAATGATCATAGTTAAATGCTGCTGACTGTGATCTGAATTTAATAATATTTTGCAAATAAATGGCATGTCTAAATAAAAATTTTTAGCTATTAGTATTTCATGTTTTCTTCAGCTGTGTTGATTGCATTATTGTATTGTGATATGATTTATTTTCTCGTTCTTTCTTGTTCTAATACAACTTACAGGGAACTAAGAACAGGTCCCAGATGGAGTTAGAACTTGAAGTAGAAAACATGGGTGCTCACCTCAATGCTTACACATCACGAGAACAAACAGTTTATTATGCAAAAGTATTCAGCAAAGACCTTTCGAAAGGTAAGGATTTTGTCTAGTTTATTTTCTTTTAGAAAACTAACATCATAGTTTGTGGAAGGTACAACAAAACCTTTAGAAAATATTTCTACTTAATGCCAAGAGGTCTTGCTTACACAGATTTTGTAAAATTATTAATTTCGCATTACATAAGCTCTAGATAGTCTGTCCTTTAAGTTATTAAAATTAGCTGTTTTCTATATTCAAAAGTGTTTAACCTTTTAGAGCAATTATGTAACAAAGCCTCACATTTTCTGAACAAACTAGTGTCATTTTTTTATTAAGCTGAGTTGTAAACTTTTATTTTCCAGCTGTTGACATATTAGCAGACATTATCCAGAATTCAACATTAGGAGAAGCTGAGATTGAAAGAGAAAGAGGTGTTATATTAAGAGAAATGCAGGTAAGTCAAATCACAAAGCAAAGTACTCATTGATTTATTAGTTTGTTTTATTTATTATTAAAAAGGTAAATAATTATTGACAGAAGCATGAAGTCAAACAAACCAGTTGGTAACTTGTAGGTTAGAGAGTTTCAAGAATGAGATTTTTGTTATCATAGCCAAAAGTAGTACATATAAGGAGCTGAGATTTCGATCTTGCCGTTAAACAGAGCTGTCACATTTAATAGAAATAAAGCAAAATAGAATTGCAAGACAAATTTAATATAATAAATTGAATTTATATGGAGGGACTTTCATATTCATAGATATGTGCAGGTACAATATAAAGTGTCTAGTATATGATTAAACTTTTGATTGTAGAAATAAGATAAACTTTTGGATTAATAACTTTTATTTAATGTTGATGAATATGCTCATCATTAGTGATCCAGTGTGAAAACATTCACTTGCTGTTTTCAGGAAGTAGACACTCAGTTAGAGGAGGTAATCTTCGATCATCTGCATGCCACAGCTTATCAAGGAACTGCACTTGGACGGACAATCTTGGGACCAACTCAGAATGTTAAGTAAGTGTTTTACTATTATATTATGAAGGTTTTTGTCAAAAAGAGCACATTACATCAAAGACAACAGTGCAACAAAGGTGTTATCATATGTGGTGTTTTTCTATTTATATTTTCAAGAGTAGGAGATAAATTATACTATGATGTTTAATTTCTGAAATACCTCTTAAACTTTCAATAATATTTAATTCAATCAATGTTTTTTGAAAAAAACTTTGTGACATGTATCTGGTGTCATGCTTTACGAACTTTAATTTAGGTCAAGGAATATGCAAAGTAACAGGTTGTAGAAACATTTGTTTGCCCATTGTTATTATATAAAAAAGAACAACTACGTTATCAATTTGCTTGTAGGAGCATTACCCGTAATGATCTTGTGGAATATATCAGCAAACATTACAAGGCTCCAAGGATAGTACTTGCTGCTGCTGGAGGTAATCATAAATAATTTACGTTGTGTGACAGTCCTTTTTATTTTTTATTATCTACAATTTATAATTCTAACTGATTAAAAGTTGACAATATGGCATGAACAAGTATAATTTATATGTTTAGCTGTTTGATAGTTAAAATTAGCTTAGTTTATATAAATGCTTGAAGAATCTTTTTCCTTTTCTACCATAAACTTCTTTGCAACTTTAATTTTAGTTAATATTAAATTTCGAAAAAAATTTGGCGACACTTGATTTGAAGGGTTATACCCCTTCTATCCATAACAGTAGAACTACAGTAAATGCATATGAATATTCTAATACAGTATTGTATGTTGAATTGTGTATGGTAGGTGTTGACCATAATCAACTTGTCAACCTTGCCGAAAAACACTTTAGTGGACTAGGATCCACTTATGAACCTGGTGATGTGTTGGAACCATGCAGGTTTACAGGCAGTGAGGTGAGCATGAAAATCATTAATAAACTCAGAACTTATTAATATGAGATGTTTGGGAAATAATTGACAATGGTTGGTGGTATACAAACTGAATGGTGTTATTGGCAAAAATCTTTTAACACTAAACTTGTTCAAAGAATTTATGTTTTAATTTGCTGCCAGATCTTTGAGCTGGATATTATTGTTTGTCTTATAAAGCATCAAGGCCCACAGTGAGATAAAATAAGCGAGTTGCTTGGAAGTTTCATTGTCTATCTTTTTCATGTTCCATGATTGGTATTTTGAAATATAATTCATACTTGACAGGTGAGGGTTTGGAATACCAGCACCTCTGTACTTTTTTTATCTGTAGCTTTGCTCGATTGGTCCCAAGCTGTGGTCTGAAGGAATTAGAAATGACCCCCAGGGGTAAAAAATTCCCCCTGGATCCAGCTCATAAAGCAAAGTATTTTCCTTGCAATAAAGGGCCAGTATTATTAAATTTTTTACCTTAATTTTGTTCTTCTGCTACCTTTGTTGGTGACTAGTCATTCTTGTTTAGTACTGGCATAGTTGAAGACTAGTTAAGTTTATATGCATTTAAAGTAACTTAATTGTGGTAATGAAAGGGGTGATACCATGGTGAAATTTAACCCGTAGGTAAGAAATGGCAAAAATGCTGTAATGTGACCTATTTTTATGATAATATTGACAGACCAACCCCCCTAGGTTGATATGGCAGTCAAGTCTGTCTCTTATAAAATGTTATAATTTCTGCATGTTACAGATGAGAGTCCGTGATGATGATATGCCACTGGCTCATATTGCTATGGCAGTGGAGGGTTGTGGATGGACCCACCCAGATTACTTTGCCCTTTCAGTTGCCAACATGGTTTGTACTCATTAATCAAATATCAGAATCAGATCTTTATTGCTTGTACTCAGCCCAATTGGTTTTGAATTCCCATCTGCTATTGCTGCAGAATATTTTTCTCAGCTTCTAAATTTTAATTGCTGTTAGATAAATTATGTTTACTTAAAAACAAAATATGTTACCGTTCTTACTAAGTACTTAAAATTTAAAAGCTGAGAAACTGCATAAAATTATTATGATTCAAAAGACAAAAAATCAGCTTTGTTGCCAATTAAAACATTTGTATTATCAAATAAATTCTGTTACACAGTTCAGTTAACATAGTTTTAGTTATTCTGGGTGCTAATTACCATCTTGCATTGATAATTAAATCTTACTCTTTAATATTATTAATATTAAATATCATGCAGCAAGCATGGTACAAATTCAGTCACAATTGTTGTACACTGTTAATTACCATTAAAGGACCCACTAAAAATATACCTGCTCCCAACAACCTTGGCTTTGTAGCTCAGTATGTAAGAGTGCTGCACGGAAATCACAGAGGTCATGAGTTCAGATCCTGTTGAAATCTGATTTTTTTCAGATTTCTGTTTGTTGCTGCTGAAGTGGTGTACACAATTTTAAGTGATCACCCTAACATTATTATTCCTAAAAAAAGCTTAGTGCAAATTCATTCAATCCATATAATCATTGGACATTCTCAAGATACTATAAAGAACCTAATAAATTGCAAAAAATGTCACATTGAAGTAAATATGATATAAGAAACATGTAGTTATTAAAATGTTATTGTTAATTATTTTACTGTAAAAACGTTTTGATCCTTCTTTCAGCTTGTTGGCAGCTGGGACAGATCATTTTCAGCAGGACGAAATGTTGGCAGCAAGCTGGCTCAGGTAGATCAAAGACTTTCTTGTTATCTAATATTATTTATTAGAGGGTAGGGTAGGGCATACATGTGAAGAAACATTCAATTGTCTCTCTGTGGATTGCCCCAGATGTGGTTAGTTTGAATCTTGAGAGAAGAAGCTCAGTACCTTACATTGGAAACAAAGTTAAACATTGTAGCACCGATGTAACTGATTGTTAGGATTTCTATATTCCAGATTAGAAGACTTTAATTTATGAATCAAGGTATTCACCCATTGGGCCAGTAAAATGCAAAATTTGCTGACCAAATAAAGATTATACTCTGGTCTAACTTTGTTTAATCTAGTTGCTCATGGGAGAAATAAGTATTTTGGCCGGCTGTTTTTGCTTTCCACCATCCATGATTCTGATAAAGGACAGATCTTACAAACTTGCTCTCAAAAAATGTCGCTAGCCCCATTAGTCCAATTTTCAAAACTCACTGGTCTGCACTGGCCCAAAAGGACAAAAAATTCCTCGGGGACATTGGATCACTGTTAATGTCAAGCCTTGTGCATTGTATACATCTACCAAAATACTACTCGCTCGACTATTGAGAGCCTCAGGTTAAATTGTTAGTTTCAGCCAAGATGCATCTAGGTCTAGCCATCTTTTAATACAATAATAACTCTGATTTGTCTCTTTAGCAAGTTGCACAACACAACCTTGCCCACAGTTTCATGTCATTTAACACCTGCTACACAGATACAGGATTATGGTAGGTAATACATTCTACACAGACCTATAGCAGGATTTGAGCCAAACTGCACTATTGCTCCCAAGCCACTTGTAAAAAATCTTTTTTCCTCAAACAAATATGAAAACATTTGACCTTTTTTAAATAGCCCATTTCATCAGACCAAAAATTAGGAAACCAAAGTTTGCTAATAACACTTGTTATTGTTAGTTGTGTATATAGTGGTGTGGTTTGAGCAGTCTGATCACTGCATAAAGATCACAAAGTCCAGATTTTGTCTCTGCACAAGCAAGATTTGAATATTTACAGTTTGACCTACTTTTGTGCCAAGAATGCTGACTCACGTTTCCATACATTTTCAGCTACTCTAGTGTACAATGGTTTAGACCCTTGTTTGTTTAACACAGAAACCAGTAATAAGTGACAAATTTATGAGCTACTTAGATTGTAAAAGGATCTAGCTAGCTTAGTTTGATTTTGCCTCTTCTTGCAGTTGTTGTTTTTGTGAAACTTATCAATTACTTTTCAAGAATTTAAAGATTTTATTTAAGGTGCACTGTCCAGAAAGCTAGCAAATGTCCTTTGCAAAGGAATTGATGGAACCTCATTCTGGTTCAAATCCTGCTCTAGATATCATATTTTCATTCTAGTAACATTGGTAAAAAGAGAGTTAAAAAATATTCTTAGCTCAAGACCTCTAGTAGATCAAATTTTTATTAACTTAATTAGAATAGATGCCTGATATGTTTAATTTTCAGGGGAATGTACCTTGTGTGTGATAAAATGACTATTGAAGACCTGATGTATTGTGTTCAGAAGGAATGGTAAAAAACCTTTTTTTTGTAATTTGTTTTGCAGCTTAAAATATTTGAATTTAAAATTATTCATTGACCCAACCTCCTTAAAAGTCAGTAGTTGTAATGAAACTGAATGATGCATTTGCCCTTCCATGGAGAGAAATATAAAACCAAAGGTTATTTGATATCCAATCTCCTCTTTCAGGGAATTTAAAAACTGTGTTCGCCTTCAGTTTGATTTAACACAATGCATCTAAATCTTTTTTAGGATGAGAATTTGCACCACTGTCACTGACAGTGAAGTTGCTAGAGCTAAGAATCTTTTAAAAACTAACATTCTGATGCAGCTTGATGGTAAGTCTGATTTACTCAATCAATCAATTTTTCATCTTTTGACTATTGCTGTTCTCGGTTTTGTATGATCCTTTAGAGATAAAATAGATGACTTCTAAAATTGTATCGAAGCTCTTGCTGAAGATATTGCAAGTTTGGTAATGCTAAAACTTTTACTAGTCTAGAATAGTACATTTACCAGTAAACTCAGAAGTACATTTAATTAATATATGTTTTTGTGTCTTTGACACAGGATCAACCCCAATCTGTGAAGACATTGGAAGGTAAACTGTCAAGACTTTTTTATTGTTTGTGGTCAAGTTATCATTTTGGATGTATGATCAATGGCTGCTAGTTTTTTTCCTGAATAACCATTTCAATTTAGAGAATAGAAAAGAGATGACTAATGCTTGTCTCCTTTTAGACAAATGTTGACTTATGGCAGAAGAATTCCACTGCCAGAACTTGATCAGCGGATTGAGGTTTGTTCCAAAAGACATTACTAGTGAATCTGTAGCTAATTTGATCTTGCGATGTTGGAAGAAATTTGATCGTTTCATGCCACTTTCTCTTTGAAAACTGGTGAGTTCAACTAAAACCAACAATGTATGACATGATTTAATCCTGGAAGCTCAGTCTAGAGCATGGTGCAACCACTACAATGCCCCTCCAATTTTTGTGGTCTCAGGTGATGTTCTTTGTCTTATCCAATGTAAACTTGATTCTCTGGATATCTGAAGTTGCCTTCTTTCATATTGGGTCTCTCCTGTTGCCTTGAGGATTCCAATCGAGAGACATCCTTGTTTTGTTGCCATTTAAGCACAGGTTGCATCCACCACATGTTACAGTGTTTTTTATATTAATGAATCAGTTGATGTTGAATCATCAGACTAAGGTTTGATTCAACACAATTTGTTGCTATTATAATGGATGTGTTATTCCAGTTGGTAAAAAAAATGTGGCTTTATAATGATGGACTTTTCATTTTTATTTATATAGATGATTGATGCCAAGACGATAAAAGATGTAGCCACAAAGTATATTTATGATCGCTGCCCAGCTGTTGCTGCTATTGGTAAGTAATTAAACTGGTGATTTTTACTGAAAAGTTATTATTACAATGCTCAGGAAATGATAGCCATATTGTTTGGTAATGATAATTGTGATGATGGTAGTGATGGTGGTGAGGATAATTGCAATGAATATGAAGAAGGGAATTTTGATGAAAATGATCATTTTTGTCACTGTGATAATAATAATGTAATGACGAATTAGTATCACTTCAAACTTGCTGATTTCCATGTCATGTCTTACTTGTAAATAACTCAAACAAAATCATAATATTAGAATTACTAATAATTTATATAATCATTATATTATTATTATTTAGACGAGTGATCCGCTCTGAATCGCACGGCGTCCACTAGGCGTCGCCAATTTGCGCGGTTTTAAGCGTTTTTCTCGACGTTCTTGAAATCTTTGGCTATTCCTTCACAAAACTCGCGCGTTCATAACAACAATCATTATATATTAACTATAATTTTTATAGTTTTGGAAAAATTGAAAGTGTTGACTAAAAAATCTCAAATAACAATGAACTAATAAGAAAAGTAAGAATGATAAACTAATTGAGCTCTTTTTCAGGTCCAATTGAGCAACTTCCCGACTACAATCGCATCCGTGGTGGCATGTACTGGTTACGACTGTAACATGTTTCCCAAATAGCCAACATGGTCCCTCATCCATGTGTCGTGGTGACCACTATCTATTATTCTTGAGTAGTACGTTGGAGCGTTTTGTAGAAGGAGTTGTAAATTGACTGTTATTCGGTTTTATGGCTGTGTCTATTATTATTGTTGAAACGAAATTTTACATGAAGAGATAAATTTGTATGACTGAAATTTAGTGGACGGTGTGTCTTGTTAAGCAACGTTTTATGATAATAAAAGAACACTCGAGTATAAGACAAAAAGTAGAAATGACTTAATGGAGAGTAAAAACTAATTTTACACTGCAGGTAACGGAAGAAGAAAAAGAGGCAATGGCTGGCGGGGAACGTGAATGAAAAGAAATTAATAGATTGGACGAGAAAAAAGAAACACCCATGCAGTTGCTTAATTCGAAAGATTCCATACACTGACATGAACTAAAACAAGCTCACGTTTCCTTCCCTATTTAATTGTTTAATTGCGTTCGACGAAGGAGAACGCATCCTAATCTTGCTGTTGTTCGCGGGCTCAGTCTTGATGCTATCCTGCT
>JAOEHV020519404.1:0-19987 GCA_025447995.2 Isaurus tuberculatus
ACAAAATGGCTTCCCGTTACCATTTGTCGGTATATTGTCACAAATAAAGTTACTCTTTGATCCACTAGTTATTCAGCGTGTGTGGTATATACTAAAATAATTATTCACCTCAGTGTCAGTGAAAGTGCTTGATAATATCCATCACTATTCACTTCCACTTCGGTGAATAATTGTTAATTAAATCACTTTATTTTAAAGTATATAAATTTGGCCTTAAAGTACAGAATAGGAGTTTGTAAGTTACAATGAAAAGACAGACGCATGCGTAACTTTTGGTTAATAATAAGTTCTCAGCCTTACCTATTACAAGTGTAAAATATTTTTACAAACTTCATACCTAACAACGATTGAAGATGATCTGTGGATTCAATCTCCAAAATGACTTCTGGAAGACCTAACAGAAAGAGCCATTCCACAAGATTTAGTACCAGCGAAAAACGAAGCACTTTTATGGGGAGGGCTTAGAGAACAAAAGTTCTATTTACTTTTATCTTTAAACCTATACGCCTTCTAGCATTCTTCAACCTCAACTTTTACCATCACCTTTTCCTTAACATTTCTATCTATTCCTATACCTTCACGTTTTTCCTTTACCTGCAAACTTATATGCTATTTCTGTACCTTAAAGTTTCTCTTATGTTCCTTGAACTTATAACATACCTTTACGTTTAAGTTTAAATTTGCTAAATAGCAATTACAAGTACCATCTTACCACAGTATCCACAGGCTTTTTTACAATGCTGTCTCATGTACTCCATATATGTAATATCTTTGCATTTGCCGAGCTGAGCCCACAGTCTACACTGGTCAGAAGCATCATGGCACTTTCCCCTGTCTGATACAGGAAACAAAGTAAGTCAAAAATTTTTCTTGAACAACGACTTGCCTTAGGTAAGAATGTCTATTTTAAAAAAAGAAAGCATTTTTTTTTGTCTTAATGCTTGGGCTTATAAGCAATAAATATAAATCTTTTTGACCAGCTAAGGAAATAAATTTTCTTGTACAGCACCACCTTAAATAACTTTTAAGTACAGATATGGCCAAACCAAGTTGATTTGTTTGGGCACGGATCCGACCGACCCTTATTTTGCCCAGATGCAAAAAAACAAAAACAAAAGCAAGTGTGATCGTTTAACTTTAAGTTCAGTTTTTAGTTGTTCTGCTTGCCGATTTCTGTCTCACAATATGAAAACATTTAAATTAATTAGAAGCTATTATGTAAATTACATATATTTTTTTTTATTTTCATTTTTTTTCCGACCGAGCGACCCAAATTAATTTGAAAAAAATCCGTGCCCCAACAAATCATCTTGGTTTGGCCTAGTATACTTGGTTTGTAGACGGTGAACTTTGAGACGGGATTTTATGAAATAAATCATGAACCTCTTTTAGTCCGCCGATTTGAAATTCAAATGACTCGCGCCCAAAGTATTTTGGTAATGGTACAGCTAGGACCAGATATGCTGAAGATGATGTATATTAAATAGACGAGAACAGTGAATAAAGCTGTATTTCCTTAATGTTTTTAGAATACCAAGGAACACAAAAAATCATATTAATAAACAAATCGATAGCGATTATAGTAAAATCTATTACGAGTCAGTTTTCAGGGAATGGTGTAGAAATTTACCGATGCCAACCTTAACCTGGTTCATGTAAAAAAATTCAATTTACAGCAAGACACAATAAGCCGGAGGGGGTGTTGGATAAGTTAGAATAACCCCTGAAAGACACTGTGAGTAATAATAAGATCCACTATTACCTATACTACAGAAGTAGGGACGCCTGGATCTGTGGCATGGGCCTGGCTATTTTTTGCTGGAGCAAAGAACCGATGACAACGTGAGAGTTGATAACTATTTTAAATGCTTTGAGACGTACCTCCTCTGTTTAAAAGGGAGAGAACGTTCTGCTCTAGTTTTGAAGTCCGGTGATTGGTTCCTTCAATTTCATTATGAGGATTTCTTATAATGTTAAAGCTTTTAGACTGTGTTGAGGCCGGTTCTGTTATGACTTTCCTTTGCTCGGCTCCAGACACTTTTACCTGAACGAGGCGATCGTTGCTTTCCATTGATGTATTTTTCTTAAATGGAAACTTTAAAGAAAAGTTTAGTTTCCCTATTGCAGAAATGGTATTCCATTTTGTTTCTTTGTCAGTATTGCCATTATCTACCATCCTATTTGGTTCTAAAAGTTTGTTAGATGTTACACTCTTTGACAAAGAATTCGTAGTAATTGATAAGTTGTTTCTAGTTCCAGATTTCAGATGCGACATTTTTTCTTGCATTAAATTTTTGACAGTTTCTTTTTTGTTGATATTCAGTATGATACTGTTCAACGATCTATTTGTTTTATCATTTTTATATTCCTGCTTGTCGGAAAAATTTAGATTTTGGGCAGTTTTTGTTTTCGCTAAACTATACAAAACCTGCATGTTTTTTTTTAAACGTTGTGTATTACTTGTATTTTTAAAAGAAGCGTTTTTACTGGAATTATCTTTTGTTGTTGAAAAATTTGTCTTTTGCACGTTGCTAGATGAGATGTTGCCTTTCCTGAAGAACCGGAGAGGAATTCCAACCGCAGAAATTGATCTCATCGGCATTCCCACTTGGCTAAAAACTGGCTCATTGTTTAATTTTAGTTCATCTTTGCTACCATCTACAAGTCGACTCATAGAGTCTGAATCTGGGCCAAAAATATTTTGAAAGGATTCTTCTTCAAATTCAGGCTCTGTGGCATCGGAGAAGACCTTGGATAAAGGAAGTGAAATAGATTTTTCAAACTCTGAACTTGTCTGGCTCGTCCTTCCGGAATATGAAGATTTCACCTCTGATGAAACATCTTGAATATTCTCTTTATCTTTGTTCTTCAAATTTTTCGCTGGCGTATGTGTGAGTTTGGTGTACAAATTTCCTTGATCTCTCACAGGAAATGCAAAATCTGTTTCAGTTTGTGTGTCATTGTTTTTGTTGTTTTGATCGTAATTATCTGTTTGCTCTATACCTGCCTCCTGTTTATCGCGCTCATGATTGTTTTTAAATGTGTTAGACTGGTTTTTCAAAGTCTCTGTGTTATTGCTATTGCTATGAATGGTGTCAATTACTAAAGGTTTCAGTGTCTTTGCTTCTTGGTTTATCATTAGCGTCTGGGCAGACTGTGACAAGGTCGGCACAACTTTAATGAACTTAGCCTTGCTATTTAAAACATTCTCTTCATTTTCATCTGCACTAATAGCAACATCATCAATTATTTCTGTTTTTCCTTCTTCGCTTACATTGTTATTGCCTTCTTCCAAAGTCTCGTCTGAGGTTGTTTTTCGTAATCTTTGTTTCTTAAACCAATTAAGGTCTTCCTGTAAAAGTAAAACCGTAATGTAAGATAAAGTCAATTTAATTAACTTTAAGAAATACGAGAATTTCGATTCTTCCAAAGTAGTTCGGCATAAATGCAAGTAAGGTAGTATATATACGCCTGGTATCCAACTTGATAGTTCCGCATAGCCGTTTTAGACCAAACTTCGGAAACTCCTTGTTTTGCTGTTATAGTATTTCAAAGACATTAATGTAAGTTAATTTTGAACTGTTTACCTGTTTTGGAAAACCAACATTCTCTTTTCCTGCTCCAAGTTCTGGAGTCACTACTCCGTCAGCGTCCATCCACACTACGTAATACCGCGATCCTAACAAATTTCCCAACCCGCACCCAGCATGCATTGCCTTCTTCCAAACAACTTGAGTAAAGTCATGAAGTGTTTTGCCATTGCTAGGTTTTCCTTCGATGAAATTGTATTCCTTTTCATTATCATGCCAGTGCTTAATGACAGCAGTGAATGAATTAAGTTCATTTTTAACGTCCCACTCAATAAGTTGGCCGTATTTGCCTCTTAGATTCATGTTATAGCCAAATTGACCTCCATCAGCCCATAACTGTGCCTTTTTTGCCAGATCTTGGGAGTAAGTGAGGTTTTGAGCGTCGTGGTTTCTGCGATAAGTGTTGAGAACTCCAATACACTCTTGTTGGCAGGACGAGTTGCAAACTAGAAACCAAAGTTGAAAACCACTACAACTAGTTGTACGATTTAAGGCGGCGAGACAGATAGATATTGCTAGAGAAATAACAATTAACAATTGCGAGTTCAAGAAGTTGATTGACATCTCACAGAATATTTGCAATTTCTTTTAACTTCTCGATTTTAATTGAGAACGGGAATGCAAATTTACTTTTTCAATGCTATTGCTGTAAAAATATGTTTTTTTTTTAAATGTTCCTCTGCACCCATAGCAACATCATTTATAACATATAAATAAAAAAGAATAGCCAATACAAAGTAGATTTTAAATTTTATAGCACGATATTTCGGCTAGTCATATGAGCCTTCATCAGGCGGAGACTTCATACCTGATAAAGGCTAGTATGGCTAGCGGAAATATCGTGCTATAAAATTTAAAATCTACGTTGTATTGGCTATTTTTTTTCATTTATATTTTATATTTTGTGAGCCCAACTCAATTAACTAATTGATCCAACGTATATACCGGCGGAACTGTTGTCTCGTGGTATTTCATTTTGTTTTACATTATCATCTATAACGCCGTTTCGGACATTATTAATTTCCAAAATACAACAAAACAAAAGTAATTTAAAAACGCTATTTGCATCTAGAGGTCACATAGTACAAAATACGCCAAACTGGAGAGCAAAAGAATGTGTCAAGTCTTCTCTGGAATTGCAAAACAAAGAAAAGTCACACTTTTCTAGTTAAATGCGTATTGTCTTGAATCCTGACACATTCTTTGCGCTCCAGTGTGGCGTGTTTTGTACCATAAGATTTCTAGCTGCAAAGTGCCATTGGAAGTGTTAAATAGTCGCTGTTTGTAGTAATCTGTCAAATTTACCAATCAAAAGTGCTTTTTAAATATTCCAATAAGTTCCTTAGGCGTAAAATTTCAACAATCAGTCGAAAAAAGGCAAGGCCTAAAAGGGCCGTGCACAAAGAAATGAATTGAAAGACATAAAATCTATAATCTTGTGTTTGATAAATTATCAAGTGTATCGAGGATCAATTTTATGAACTATACATTTGTATCCTGGTATTAGAAAATCAATATATAATTTAGCAACAATTACTTGCTCAGTACTGTTGTCAAAATAAACTTTAGGCTTGTTTACTAAGGGACATTCAATGTCTTACTTAAGAAATATAACAAACTTTCACTAGAATTATTTACCTGCCTCAACAAGTGGAACGATCAAAACAATAAATAAATGGGCAATATTAATGACAGTTCCAAAATTCACAATTCTAGAATTCATTTTCAGCTCATTTTGATCGAGACCCACACAAAGTGTCCGGCAGTTTTTCGCAATGAGCAGGACGCTTTTTCCAAACTCGAAAGAAGTGCAGTTCAAAACCAGACGACGAGATTGGTGAACTTAACCAAGCAATCTTTGCAGGTGCCAGCTATTTGACAGCAAAGAAACGGTTGACTGAGTACAATGTATTAGTTTTAAAGAACAATGCTTAACCTGCAGTTAGTAAGTAATATATAATGGCTTATGCTTTTCCATTTGTGGCAAATGCCTTCTTGTCGCTTAATAGATAAGAAAGACAGTTGACAAAAACGTTCTCTATCCATTCGATTTCATGGAATTGTTGAGATAAGAGATGTTTTTCCAATTAGCGTAAAGTCAGTTATTTCAGTTAATACACCCAATTAAATACCTCATATAACGTAAGTTAACTAAGAGGCTGACCCTAGTTGAAAAGCAGAAATTGCGACCACCTGGCTCAAAACCTCTGAAATGTTCTTTGATGGTTCAACCGCATTCTTTAATTCATGCTTTAACAAGAGGATCAGTTTGTGCTCCATCTTGAAAGGTGCTTAGGAAATTTGCTCATTATAAGTGTACGGCTTTGTCAAGAAGATCAATTTGCATCTCCTATAAAAAATGCAAAATGAATTCTGTAGGTTGCAAGCAAGGGTGACTGTTGAGAAAATGGTTTTGTTTAGGAATTATTTTCTTGATGTTATCATGGACATGCAAGCAATACCTTTTCCATAGGTCACATATTGACATAAATGCTTTTGCTTTTAGAGGAGGTAGATTTTTTAAAAAGAACAAAAATCAAAGTAAGTCATAATAGTTTGTACAATGCTCAAAGCTGTATGATTTTACTGTTATAACGTCCATAGTTTTTAAGAGTAACAATTTTTTTTATGTGTTAGTGATGTTTTGTTTTAGGAATACTTGAAGCAAAATTAAACCAACGCAATCTTAGAATCATCGATCTTATACGGAGCCCTCGAAGTGCCATTCATACTTTTTTTTCAGGTTGATAATCTTTTTAGGTTGCTACTTAGGTTGCGGGTTGCAACTTAGGTTGCGACTTAGATTGCCAGTTAGGTAGCGAGTTGCGACTTTGGTTGCTACTTAGATTGCGACTTGAGTGCCAGTTACATTGCTACTTGGGTTACGAGTTGCGACTTTGGTTGCGACTTAGATTGCTACTTAGGTTGCCAGTTACGTTGCTACTTAGGTTACGAGTTGCTACTTGGGTTGCCACTTAGGTTGCCACTTAGGTTGCCACTTAGGTTACCACTTAGGTTGCTAGTTAGGTTGCTAGTTACGTTGCTACTTAGGTTGCCACTTAGGTTGCTAGTTAGGTTGCTAGTTAGGTTGCTACTTAGGTTGCCACTTAGGTTGCTAGTTAGGTTGCTACTTAGGTTGCCACTTAGGTTGCTAGTTAAGTTGCTAGTTAGGTTGCTACTTAGGTTACTACTTAGGTTGCTAGTTAGGTTGCTACTTAGGTTGCCACTTAGGTTGCCACTTAGGTTGCTAGTTAGGTTGCTACTTAGGTTGCCACTTAGGTTGCCACTTAGGTTGCTAGTTAGGTTGCTAGTTAGGTTGCTACTTAGGTTGCTAGTTAGGTTGCTAGTTAGGTTGAATTTGCTTTAAATGAAATCCAGATGCTGATGTTGAACTGACATACTTCACGATCATGCACACTTCATGATTCACAACATGTAGTCGATCATAAGTTCTCAAGGTACAAAGCTGAACAGAAGTTTATTACAGAGTCGCTTGAAAGATAATTTCCAAGAGGGAGCGCTCTTTAGGGCATTAAACAATATACATCAAATACATCCAATACAAATACATTATACATCAAATGCGAAAATCAGAAGAAACCCTACATTTTCGGCATCAGCGTCTGCATTACCACTGGTCGCCATTTTGAAACACTGTCATGTGTTAGGTGAGCCCGCGAACAAAATAAGTTGCAACCTACGTCGCAACTTACAACCTAAGTAGCAACTTAACTAGCAACCTAAGTCGCAATCTAAGTGGCAACCAAAGTCGCAACTCGCAACCTAACTGGCAATCTAAGTAGCAACCT
Organism: Isaurus tuberculatus; assembly: GCA_025447995.2. Lineage (NCBI taxonomy): Eukaryota > Metazoa > Cnidaria > Anthozoa > Zoantharia > Zoanthidae > Isaurus > Isaurus tuberculatus. Next base: position 7,400 of record JAOEHV020519404.1, read on the forward strand.
AAGTCGCAACCTAAGTAGCAACCTGAAAAAGATCATCAACACGGAAAAAAAAGTATGAATGGCACTTCGAGGGCTCCGTAATCATATGATATATCTTTGGAATTTTTTTTTTCATTATGAAAATAGGATTCTGCCGTCTAGATTCAAAAAAGTTGCCTTGTAATTGTTATTAGCCGGAAGAAAGATCAAAGGTTAAATATCGACACCAAAATTTTATGGTACATCCACATTGACCTGAATTAACCTGTTCCCTTTATTCGCTTTTCAAGAGCCGTAAGATATCTTGATAGGCAGGCAGGGTTTTCAGTTTATAAACTATTAATACAAAGCGTTCATTTATTTTGAATTTAATTGACGCACAGCAAAGTATTTCTTTAATTTAAAGCCAAGGCGTTACAAATGTTTTTTGTGATGAGGGGTCTAGCCGCTGCTAGCGATTTAGAGTCAACATACGTTAAACAAACAAAAATTATGTTCTTTGGATAAAGAGGTAAAAAATATCCGAATACGTTAAATAGTTCTTGATGAAATAAGATGCATTTTCTGTTTAAAGCTGGCAACTTCAGAGTGAAAAGTATGAGTTGATGAAAAATGTTACCTGATACGTTGAATGTCATTTTTCGTCAAAAACTTGTGACTGCGATTATCTTGCTAAGTTGGATCTTCGGTAACAGCAAAACAGTCGAAGTCAACGCTCAAGGTAAACTAAGAATATTTTGACAATTTTTGATTTCTGCCAACTTCGATCTATATAAAAGTAATCTATGGTAATATTACACGGTGGTACAAAGATATGATTTCTATTTTCGAATGGTCAAAACAATATGGTAAAAGATTAAATGAAGCCTTTAATTTTCATTATGCCATGCACGATTTGGCCGAACTTAACCACGCATGCGCAACCGTGTTTTCGTGAATTCGGCAGCCATGATCAGCTGTTTTACTTTTTTTAGAACTCTTCAGCATGACACAGCCTACAGCGATGGAGACAAAAAGCTTCTTTTTTCAACACCACGATATTATAATGGCGATTCCTAAGAACTTCTTTAAGCCTAGCTCCATTGCTAACGCTTATGGGAGCTGCGGGTAGAACTGCCAAACAGTTCTTAAACGAAAGGTGATCAGCAAGTTCTATTCGCAGCTCCAATATCTGTTAAATAACCAGATAACATGAAAAACAAGGTAGAGCAAATAGTTATAAAAGTAATCTTTAACCATCCAAGCTTTGAAATTTGTCCGGAGTGAAGAGAACGTGAAAATTGTACGCAGTGAAATGGTTTATAGAAACGAAGAACAATTTTTAAGTTACCAAAACTTTCAAAATTAAATTATTTTCTATCATGACGAATTAGGTTAACCAAAGTGAAGGGAGCTTTCAATAGTTACATTAACAATTTTCTCAACTGCAAACATATTTTAGCCAATTTGAGTGTGGCAAGACATTGCATAGATTACCAACTAGTTGTCGGAAACTGTGAACAGTGGAAAGAACTTGGATTCTGCAGCACACATGAACGTGAAATGAGACTAGTATGTAACCAAACATGTGGATATTGCGGTGAGTACCAAAAACTTAATGATACTAAGATTCGTATAGTGTTTTTCGTCAGTTACAGTCATATCGAAATAGGTTATTTTTTTTATACATTGCATCTTAAAATCAGAGAAAATTCTGAGTCATCCCTGAAGTCGTGGCCACATAAAACATATTTTTGATTCTTTTTTAATTTTCTAATTCTTTTATTTAAATTCTGAAAAGGAAGAAATAGGTCATTACCTTTTACCTATACAATGCTGCATTAGACAGATTTACATCTATTGTTGTACAAGGTTTTTCAGGACGCCAATTAACACAAGTGGCCTGGACCCATCCCAAAAAGATCCCAAAGTTTTGGGATTTCTTGAAGCAAGCAATACAGCTTCTAGACGACCTTTTTCTAGTAAGGCTAAATATATCTTAATAAGAAAAGATGAGTTCAACTTAAAGATATAAAACTTAATTAATACACCTATCTACATGTTTAAACGTAATAATAAGTCAAAAAGATACAGAATTTTTTTATTGACTTCTCTTCTAACGTCTCTATAGATTTAGCTTCTAACTTTCCTCAAACAAGCGCCTCTACAAGCCCAGACACTTATGCGCCATTGGCCGGTAAAGAGGCGTCTGAAATATCTGTGTTTGTTGATAATAGAAACAATGGTCCAAGATTACCTGCAGATAAAGGAAATGTTTTAGGTAAGACCAAATAAATTCGTGCATCTGATGTCTGGGTTCAGTCCTTAAAATAGCGAAACTTTAAAAAAAAACAGAGGTCGTCTTTCCCAACAGCAATTAAGCTATAATGATCGAAGATTCTGGATTAAACAATCTTGAGTCTTTTTGGTCAAGAGAACTTCCAAATAGGTTACTCCAGAATCAAGTCTTGGGAGTGCAAACCCTAAATAGTAGAATCTAGTTTCCAGTTAATAGAATTCGGTCAAAGAAATCCAGAATCATGGCAAGCGAATCCAGAGTCCACTTCAAAGAATCCATAGGCCAGTCCAAGACTCCATAGGCCAGTCCAAGAATCCATACGCCAGTCCAAGAATCCATAGGCCAGTCCAAGAATCCATAGGCCAGTCCAAGAATCCATAGGCCAGTCCAAGAGTCTGGGGTCCTGCAGTCAAAAACGGAAACAAGATTTCAGTCGAAGGAAATTTAATGTCAAGTCAAATAAAGGAAATCTAAAATACAGTTAAAAAATCCAGATTCCATCAAGTGAACCTAAAATTATAGAGTAATCGGAAACAAGAGGTGTTCAGAATTTAGGACCAGCTTAGATTAGTTTTTGCAGAGTGGTTTTTGTTAAAAGTATGAATGAAAATAAAACTAACTTCCATTCTGTGAGTGCCGACGTTCTTTTTATAACGTTAAGAGTTTCATCATCTGTCAGCCACTTCGAGCTGACAACGCATTTTGTTTTGATACTCAGAAAGTGCCATAATTCAGGGCAGTGTACATCCCAGTAATCTCTCTGTTCCAACGCTGCATACCCTGGCACCTTCTTCGAGAAGTTCTGCTGAATCAGCTCTCGTAACAGCAAATAATGTGGGTATGAATCATCTTAGAGTCGCTGGCAAGTTAACTAATCAGAATTTTAGAAATGAAACTTTTACACAAACCGGACCTGTGTCACACCAAGATACCAATTTAGGGACGGGAAGCAGGTTAGTAAAAAAAAAAAGAAACTGAAATCTTTATTGCGGCTAGTGGCACATGGCGCTTATCATCGGTTTCTTTATTGTTCAGTGGCTGAGAGTCTTTGCCCACCCCCTCCCCGGCCTAGACAGTACACTAATCTTTCACAGTTTACCTCCAAGCAGAAGCTGGTACTTTTTTTACCACCCATGCAGTAGTACGGATAAAAAGCTGGGTTAACTTTGGCGGTAAACGAGGTAAACAAAGTTTCGAAGCTTGTAGAGCTTTTGTTTAAACTCTAGGTGGAAATGTTTTTGTTTAAACTCTAGGTGGAAATGTTTTTGTTTAAACTCTAGGTGGAAATGTTTTTGTTTAAACTCTAGGTGGAAATGTTTTTATCCGGCTTCGCTATAAGTAATATAAGAGACTGACGTTTGGATCAATAGCCCGTCGTAAAGTAAAGTAACTGGGATAGTCTGATATTAGCACCTGTCTGAAACGTGCCGCCTTTGACAGCTGAACTCGTATTTACTTTCTTTATGTTTTTAAGATCTAACTCACAAAACGTCATCTCCTCGCACTGCCTAGGGTGATCCCTGCATGTGCTGTCTTGTTTTATAGCAGGAAAAAACTCGATTGGAGTAAACTTTGCTAGTTTAGATGATTCTAAGAAGGCGTGTAATCATGGACTTTAGGATACTTTGTGATCATATAATGAACAATTAAACGCTACAAATTTTAACAGAAAATTTTGTATGTATGTTGGTATAAGTATATCTATATGTATAAACATTTTGTATGGCATTATGATATTATCTAACCCAAAACGCACAAAGAAAGAGTTTCGAAGGAATACCATTGTCTTACCTTACATATAATTAAGTTTATAGCGATCTTTGTTGCAAAAGTATTCAAAACACGCTCTATTCTCGCTACATTCATCTTACAGTCTGTAAATTTTGGGTTTAAGAATTATTCGACAAGTATCATGGATATCTTTTCACTGTTATTTGATCACTAACTATTTCCTTGGTTTGTTTACAGAAATGTATACAAAAGCCCACAAAGTGCCATTGCTCAGGGGAATAGATTTAAAACCAAAACGCCAGCAGACGCAAAACTAACTCAAATTCAATGGTCCAAACAAAGGGCCTTAGGAATGAAAGACAATTTTGATAATTTAGAAAAACAGGTCCCCTATTCACAAAATTTCTTCTGGAACGAAACTAAACTTGGTGGTTTTATAAAGGACATTTACGAAGCAATAAAACAAGAGAATGACCAATTTTCGGAAGAGAAAGCATTTGGGAAACTTTTCAAGGCTCTGTACATTGCTGTATTTCGAAAAAGAGAAAGTGGGAAGTTCTCCGTTACATCGCCCTCTACCAACATGTTACCAGCAAATAATAGCAGTATGAAGGGTTTCATTCATAGTAACGGAAATGCTTTAAATGAAATACCTCAGTTGAATCAAACACCATTTCATCAAACAGCAAAAAAAATTTATCCCGCGAAAAACATTTCGAGGTTGGATAGTTTCGCGACGCCTGGTATGACTTCTGGGGGAGCTGTGGCTATAACCGGTAAACAAATAGAGAATGAAAAACAACCTCAGAGGTAAAGTAAGAAATTTAAATGTTAATTATGTTTGTAGAAGAAATTAGTATAAAAACTGTCCCTATTTTTTACAAAATCCTAAATGTAATCGCACCTAGCATTAACCTTGCACTCCAACAGCAATTTTATTAAGCAACAACGTTGTATTATGATGAACATCCATATTGCAATAGGCCTTTTTCACGCTTTAAAATATTTTTTTGTCCGCATTCAAATTTGCACTCCCAGCCTCGTTCACAAGTTTTTAAATCAAAAGAATATTTAAACCGAAACGAGGCTGGGAGTGCAAATTTGAATACGGACAAAAGAAATTTAAACCGTGAAAAGGGTCTATGGTTAATTGTGTTATCTCCTGATGCCAATTTCGTCATTTTCACATCTTCATCAGTCCCTTATATTTGTACAATGTAGTCTGCTCCCAGCCCCCGCCCCCACCCCCAAAGCACAGGAGCACTTTTACACTTTGTTTTCAACTTCGGGAAATAAGCTATACACGTAAACAAAATACATTGAGAGGATGTATTGTTAAAAGGACTAGCTTTTCACGAAGTATTGTAGAGAAACTTGAGAACAGCAGATCAAGCTAGTCACAGAATTAAAAGTAACACAATAAGTGAGCTGGTTAATGACGTGTTTATTACTTTGTAAGTCGTCCCGTTTTGACGAGGCGGGGCTCAAAAAGCTTTCCTTCGCTGCTAACACTGGTGTTATTACATTTTTCGATAACTGTAAGGGATAATTTTAGTTCTGCTATAAATATACTGCGTGGTATTAAAATCCACTCTTAGAGGGTGTAGCGAGTACATATGCATTGACGGGGCTTGTGGTCATAAATGCATTTAAATTCCTTTTGTTGTCCTGAAATAATAATAAATCATTAACAAAATGTTATGCAAAGTTACTAAAACCATGCAATAAAACAAAATAAGGCATAAGTCGGGTTCCGAACAATAACACTATTAAAACATAAAAACTTTTCCAAATATTAGTAACTGCATGGTTTTGAAAGAAACTAGGAGAATCAGCTTACTCTCTGACCAGACAGTCATCTGTCCCACCCAGCCTAAACGTACAACTGAAGTAGATAAGTATTGTTAGTAACTGCAGTTCTCTCTTATACAGAAACATGTCTGTTAATCTTGAAAAAGGCAGCGCGCAAGTCCAAGGTAGTTTTAATCTCGATGATCCAGTGACTGTAGAAGAGAGCAAGGTTGAGAATGAACAACATGGTAATTCTAATATTACCAATATCGTCCTTAGTAAAAATCTAACTAAATCAACGGAGCATTTCTCCTCGTACGAAGATTCTATGTATTTAGACTTGTAAGTGCTATAATACAAACGAATTAATTTGAAAGTATTGGTTTTTACTGAAATCATAAATGACTTTTGGTTTTTCTTTGGTTTTCACTTAAAAGATAAGCTGCTTGTCGTTAAAAAAATTTAAATTAATTGTTTCTTTCTTTGTAGAAAATTTCAAGATGTTTATGACAAATATACAAACTGACCAAGCTAATGTTATCCATGATTCAGAGCTCCCTGGCAAGTTGCAAGGAACCAGCCAAAGGAGAACTGGGAGAGTACTAACGGAATCAATTCCCTCCCCATTCTATTGCAGTTTCCCTTCCCGTGTAGATCAGAATCTTATAAGTTTTTACTGTGTAAGAGAAATAGCATCCATCAAAATCACTCACATTTGTTCTCATTTTTGAGTTGTCAGTGACGTAGAAAGGCAAGAACTCGAGGCGTTGAAAAAGAAGCTTTCTAAAAGTCTTGAGGATGAAAAGAAATCCGTTCCTTATAGCAACAAAGATTTGCCTTTGGCAATAGAGGTAACTATAATGATTTAATTTTGAAGAAATGCTTGTTTTGTGTCATTTTAAGTTGATCTTAGCTGAAGGCTCTTCAATCTTTGATATTAAGCATCCTTGCAAACACTTTTCGTGTTATTCTTTTACTTTAAACGTAAACTAAGCCAAGCAACATACTCCAATCCTAAAACCGACGAATCAAGACTGGACTTCTGTATGCCAGACTGTGATTAACCAGCCTAAATCCTTTCAAAATTTGTACAAAATAAAATATTGACTTCTTAATTCGCTTAGCAATTAGAAAACGAAACAAAGCAAATGAGAAGGCAAAGTTAAAATATTGGAGCAAAACATATTAGTTTTAACGTTGTCCTTTTCTTGCCATTTAAAATATAGAATATAGCCAGAGAATGTAAACAGACATCACATTTTCAATGTGTCACTGATTTGGAGCAAAAAAAAGCTATCACTAAGTTTTTAAAAGACTCTTGTGGTTCATTTTTGTAAGACCATCACCTAATAATGTTCTGGCATTTATATGAAAAACATTATCAATGAGTCGAGGGACAAGATTTCTTGAAGACGCAAAGGGTTAATACAAAGCTACTTAGCTTACTCTACTCACAGTGATGATCAAACCTTTCCAACAAAAGATGATTATATTACGTGTTTTGCCTACTCGCCAACGCCAATTCAACTTCTCAACGAAAAATGGGGGTAAATGTCACCTTACAGAGTTATGGCGGTTTTTAACAACGTAGGTTTGGGTAACGTACACCTAAAGCTCGCCGCACACCTTCACGACAACAGGAGACAACATGCAACTTCCAACGCATGCAATCAAAATTGCACTTCATCGCTGGAAGCCGCACACAGATGCAACAAGCAGCGACTAGATCAAAATAACGGTTGTGACTTCGAGGATAAGAAAAAAAAACGAAAGCCTAGTGATCTAAACAATGGATTTTAAGAAGAAAATCGAATGGAGTTGCTCCGAACCTGCAAAAAAGAAAACATTTCGTTGTTGAAGATACAGAAAGTTTTTGGCGGTTTTTAAAGTTAAAAACTGCCAAAATCGTAAAGCCGTAGCTGTTAAAAAAGTTGCCACGGGCAAACTATTTCTTTTTTTTTTCACAGCCCATATACAACTGCAGCCATTTTTGTTTGCAAAAATGATATCACATGATTAAAAGCTGCTTTATCATTGGTAGTTGCGAGTATTTTCATCGCACGTTCACCGCACACAGTGCGAGACGACGCAATTACTTGAGATTACTTGCGAAAAATATCAAACAGGTTTGATCCATGCAATTTTTATTGCATGAAATAAAAGTTGCATTGCAGGCCACTGCACACGATGCAATCAAGGTGCGATTAGATGAAACTTTGATTGCATGCGTCAAAAATTGCATGTTGTCGCAAAGGTGTGCGGCGGGCTTTACTTGAGATTACTTGCAAAAAATATCAAACAGGTTTGATCCATGCAATTTTTATTGCATGAAATAAAAGTTGCATTGCAGGCCACTGCACACGATGCAATCAAGGTGCGATTAGATAAAACTTTGATTGCATGCGTCAAAAATTGCATGATGTCGCAAAGGTGTGCATGCGGCGGGCTTTAATCAAATCCATCTCGTTTTCTGCAACAGCTGGCGTCCTACCAGTAGTATGTTGTATGTCTGCGTCAAGCTCGTAGAAATTATTAATTAATTGTTAATTCTGAGGAAAAAGGGAGATAGGGAAAAGGGTGGGGCTAACCACGGCAATTTGATCGTACATGATGTCCCTAGGGTAAAGATTTTGATCGTTAAAATTTTACTTTCCAGTCTAGTGTGCAGTAAGGTTTGAAAGACATTTCACCATCTTCACTTACTCCCGGATGAAGATTTTGACCAACTGTTTTGTCCTGGGGGTGGGGAATTGTTCTTTTCTTAAAGAAAATGTCAAAATCCCCACCCAATGCCCAACATCCCCTCCCTCGGTTGTAGCATTGATATACTGAGTTGCATGCATTAGCTTCCCAGCTACTCTAAAATCTGAGCTTAAACGTGGCATGCCCATGCTTTTTTAGAGGAAGTGTTAATGGGCACATGTAATCAGGAATTAGAATTGGTCCCAACGAAACAACTATTCAAAAAATCAATATATTTCTATTAGAGAAAGCCGCTCCCTTACAAGCGAACGCATTCTAACTTAATCTAAGTGATGATACTGAAAACATGAAAAGTCTACATTTCTTTGGGTCTGCAGAGAAAAACATAAAGGTTGCTTTATTTATATAATTGCTGGGTGAAAAGTTTATTCCAGTTCTTCCTATTTAGCAGGTACTGAAAACTGTTATACAGCTAAGAACTTACTAAGAACCTTTAAATTAATTCCATAAATTATTTTTATCTTTTTTTACAGCAACTTGTGGATCTTTTGAAAACACTTAAAACGACAAGGCACCGATCCAAAATGACTACAACTCCAGCAAAGGAATTTCTTACTAAGCTACTTTATATTGATGGACACCGTCGAACTGCTAAAATGTTTCCTGCAAAGTGGCAAAGACAAAAGGGACAAATTCGGAGCGATGATGAAAATAAAAGCACGACTCTGTTGTTTCACAAACCAAGAAAAAATGCACAGGTTTTTAACATGTTGGGAAATGACGGAAACAATAAAGTTTACATTAAGAGCTTGAACACCTTAGTGAATGACACTAGAATGCAAAGCGATGATACCATAAATATACCGCATGACAAACAAGTTGGGAGGATGGATAATGAAGTTAAATACGCCATTAACGTACCAAACGATACAGCAATAAAAACTAATGCTAGCGAGGACCTGTATAATATTGATTGGCCTTCTTATAAACAACAAGTTCAGGTCAAACTGATAAAAAAAATGTTGACGAAAAGATGAAATTTCTTAATATTCTGAAATTAAAAGGGCGAACAACAAGAAAACAAAGCAAAGATTTAGTCAATAACCAAAATGTATTAACGCTCAGCTAAAAGATGTCTTCAGCGATGACAATTAAAAAGTAAAGACCAAAAATTGACAAGAATTATGAGTTCACCTCAAGCTCTTTATGTAGAGTAAATAAACTGAGAAAAACAAAAACAAATATCTAAACAAGATACAGTATAATAGGTTAGAAAATGGGAGACAACACTTTTATTGCAGAAAGCAACACACCTACAGGAAATTTGAAAATAATTTTACATTGCGTGATCATGAAGGGGAGACTGATAGAACGGCAGGAGAAACAGCTATACACAAAAAGGAAAAAAAGTTACCTTCGTCCGGCATTAGGTCAAATGATATCAACTGATCAAGAAAAATATTGATGGAAAAGGAAAAGATTAATGTGACACTGCTTCAAATGGTTACGAAATTATCTAACCCTTCCTTAATCTTTGAAAGTAAACGTTAACCAAACCTGACAGTTTCTCTGTAGGGAAAAGGATATTCAAGGAATAACTGTGAAAATCAATGGTAAAATAAAGGATAAGGCGGCGCTGGGTGAAGCATCGGCAGTGTTCAAAAGACGTAGACACAAAATCAGTGTAAAACTACATTGTATGAATGAAATTAAACAGTTTAAAATTTAGCATTAAAATTTTTTATCTTAAGGGAGCAAACAAAGTATATTTTGGGAGTGTTGAGGAATAAAGTATAACAACAAAACTAAAATAAACTAGATAAACGTTTACTTCGCGAACTGTAAATTTCAAGGAGGCGCGCCCATGCGACATTGAAATTTTATGTGCTTAGTTTTAATAATACATTTATAATACATTTATTTGCAAAGGTATATAACTCGGTTTATAAGTTGTTACCCACAATATACATAACATGCTATAAACGCCTTATACAGATCAAATATTTAAAAGACTATAATAGTGAACTCTGTATCGTGATTGGCTGCTCTAACAGGGGTCTGTTTTGAATATAGTCCCACAATAGCCAAATACTTACAGTTCTTTTCCAAATAAACTGGTTATCAATACTTAAGTACTTCGTAACAATTTAAATACCATTTTGTCTGACTAGTTGAGTGATTCTAAAACAATTAGACTTCTTTCTCATGGACTCCGAAAAACCCTCCTGGCTGGGGAAGTGACGTGTAGGCCGTTCTCAAGGTGGTCAAAGTGTTTTTTAAAAACAGCACGTCAAAACAATTACAAAATTGGTGTAAGTAGACGATATATAAACACGCTCGAGGAGAGCTTACATAAGGGGTGGATTCCTATTTTTATGTTTATTTGAAGCAGGTTAAACCGTTTTTTGAAGCTGTGAAAAGCGGTTTCACTACAGTGCACCATAAACAAGGAAGACTGTATTGAAACATGACACCATTCTATCACCCGTCATGCTGCTTGCTTGATAAAATTTGCTCAGGCTCCTTGATTACACACGGTAAAAATGGCTGCCATAGGCAATGTGCATCAAGTTTTGGCAGCATTTTTACTTGTGATACATATTGGTCGAATTAAACTAGATACTAGGATATCTGATGTGGTATTTAACCCACCAAAAGAATCTTTAATGAAGGATCCCACGGTGCTTCTTTCAATCATTGCTCGTAATGCTGAACATCTTCTGCCAAACTGGCTCGGGTACATCGAGAATTTGGATTATCCCAAAGACAGAATGTCAATTTGGTAAGTTTTTTGTGTCTTGTTTTTTTTTTCTTTTTTTCAGGCCGTTGAAGTGATTTTTGTCGCACTATGCTAATAAGCTTGTAAACAAAACCAGCTTTTAAACGCACCGCATCTTTCACAGTGTTGTTTATAAACTTAAAGTTTACTAAAAATGTTTTATATGATTAACTTCAGTTTATGAAGTTATAGTGTTTTGAGAAAGTGACTCACTGATTGTTTCTGTGGTAAGAAGTTCGTTTGTTTGTTGTGTTATATAGCTGAAACAATGCTGTTCGTGATACAATGGTTGCCTCATTAGTTTATAGTGAACCCGTTGCACGTGTGACGTGTCACCTACGTGCATTGTTGAGATTCCCACTGGTTTTGTCGAACACAAAAGTGAATTTTCGCAGCCAATGTTTTCCAAAATAAATACAAGAAAAAACGTTACTTTACTTTTTTCTGAGATCTTCGAAATCGTGGTATTTTTAATGTTGTTAAATTTAACGGTCGCTAAGGAAAATTTTTTGTTGCGGCTTCATGAATTGAGTATTGTTTGGGAGCTGAGAGGATTTTTTTAAGTCGTGACATGATTGATCTTTTATATCATTTCGGATTTAAGCGCAACTGAAGAATACCCGCAACCAACGGTAGTTTGTTACGGTGCATTCCTCGTTCTTTAAAAACTGCTACTAAATACATTACAGTAGCAGGGACTATTCTGTAGTTTTTCCAACATTTTTTATAAGTATTTTTTTGAGATTTTTCTGTGATATACGTGACCATTATCAATTAGATGGTTTTACAGTGTAAGTGATATTAAAAATGTTTTACTGTCTTTAAAATTGTGCAGCATATTCATATTTATAATTTGTTCCTTGAATAACTCAAAACAAAAATTACATTTAGTGAAGAGAAATAAAGAATTTAAAAACCGGCCAAGCTTTTTTTATAATTCCTGATAAAAAATATATAGTGCTCATCATTAGCTGAGAACATTTCTGCACAGGATTAATTAGGTAAATCAAAGTTATAAGTGAGACTATGTATTTTAGCATTAATACCCTTCTTTTAACAAACCCAGTTACTGTTTTTCCTGTAGGAGATGCTGTTTAAATACAAGTCAGGTAGTACATACATACTAGTGTCAAACTTAAAGCCACTAATATGAGCACTACATGCACGTACGCAGCTTTTCCTGTGGGGGGGGGGGGGGTGCACTTTAAGCTTGAGCGGACCTTAGGTTATCAGTCCTTAAAATATGATAGCTAAACAGTTCTGATATCTGATATGTGTAACAACAATATGGATAAGAAAACATGAAAAAGTCGAAAAATATCTACTA
>JAOEHV020519501.1:0-39447 GCA_025447995.2 Isaurus tuberculatus
ACAATGTTTAAGATGGAGAAAATAAAACCCTAATGATCTACACAAAAAAGTAAAGAGCAAATAAAGAATATATTTTTCTGAGCCGTCGTCATTGGCGTTGCCGTTGTCATTGCTTAAAGTCCCTAATAACTTCTGCTACGGTATTTTAAAACCCAATTATCATTCGTTGGTGTCATTCACAGTGTTGTAAGATAAGCATCTGTACCATTGACATGACCTTTATTAACCTTGTGGTTGCTGACAATATCCTCCAGTGGAATAATTGACGTAAATATGGATAGGGGGAAGGGATAGGTCAGGTCAGAGTATTTAAATATGCTAGTGAATAACAGTAACTTGGTACAACCTGTTGTATAGACAGGTGAGCAGTGTCTAAATTGGTTCCCTCATCATTCCTATGCTGATTAGGAGGTTGACAAGACACCCTGCAGAACTTAAACAAAACCTGACATAGGGTAGATTAAACCTTTATCTGGCCATTAACAGACATCCTTTAAGCCAGATCCAGGAATACAAAGTTTTAGGTTTTTACAATTCATATTCAGGTCATGATAATTTGCAGTAAATGTGGGAACTGAGATATTGAGCTTGAAAAGTTGTAGAGACTGCCTTTTTCAGGAAGATTGGTTGTTGTGTTAGGAAACCAGGTGAAGAGTGTTGTATTGAGATGAGCACAAAAGTGATATGATTGGAAACAATATAAACTTCTAGTTTTAATGGCTGACACGAGATTACAACATGGAAAATACACAGGGCTCCCACTCTTGAGAGAACTATAACATAGGGTGTCCAAGCACAACTGTAACACAACTATACTAGCTACTATGATCACACAACAAAGAGGAGGCTTGGTCCAAACAAATACAAGTTTTAATAGTTGGTATATGAGGATAAAAAAGGTTGTGGGAGTGATGTCATTTTCTTAGCAAAGAAGTGATAAGAATTTGTTTTAGAGGTTAAGTTCATCTGTGACTGAATCTTTCATTTAAAAATCAATGTTTGGGAAGTACTATGACCATTATTCTTTCTAAACCTTTAAAGCTACCTTTCATGATGAGCTTTGCAGTGCATTGTTTCAGAGATTTGGAAAACCTTCATATCTGTTTCTGTGTGATGAGTTAAAGGTTCACATTGGTAGTTTATGAATCTGTAGGCTTTAATGTTATTCATGGAAGTTTGAGCTTTAATTAGCATAATGTAAGTCAAAGGTCTTTTTAAAAGTTTTCAGTGGTCTTGTTATTTGTAAATTTCATCATTAAAGGAGGAACACATTCCACGTACCTTACAGGTTAGATATTATTTTAATCTACTTGTAGTCAGTGGATTTCCTGGAAGAAGTGTATAGCAATCCTACCCAACATGGCTAACAGTCATACAGTTGATAAGATCTGGGGAAATCTTAGAGCACCGTAATGAGATTAGGACTTAGGTTCTGTGGACTAACAAAAAAGGGAAAGAAGTCAAATAAGTCAGTCAATGCAGCTGTTGAAGAAAAGAGAAGTTATGGAAAGCATGGTGTAAAAGGGAACTATGGGGAATTACCTCAAAGGTATTTGGCATGCAAAACTTTGCTGCTGAGAAGAAAACTGTGTTAAATAAATTTTCTACTGTCAAAAACAATATGCAGGTGTTTTCTGCAATAGGGAAACCCAAAAAACAGCCTAGATGGAACACTATTGCTGTCTATTCAATGTTGAACTCCCATAGTCTGCTGACAACCTTAAGCTTCCTCCTGCTGAACCTGTTGCTGTTCCCATGATACTGATTACACCAAAAACATTGGCAGAGGCAGTAGAAAAATAGAAAGAGATAAAACTTCTGGACCTTCAGGTCTGGTAACAGTGATTCTCGAGGGAAAAGCTTGAAGCTGCAGTAGTTGTCCTGTTTTCTGCAAACTAGTTGATATCATATTTGAGAAAAATATACCAGATAACTTAACAAAAAGTTGCATCATATCAAACTGTACAAAATAAGGGGAGATACAATTGACAGAAAATTAAAGAAGCTTGAAGCTCACACAACAATATTTAAAGGTTATCAAAAGAAGGCAGTGTTATGTACTGGGAACTCTAAATAACATGACCACACAACAGAATGATGGAACGCAACTGAGTCATTTATAATACATCATGCACATGGTTTATGCATGTATCCATAATTAGTATACTGCTGGCCAGCGTACATAGCATCTCCTCTTGTCAAAAATATCAAGTCATTAAATATCTTCTTATGGCCTTGAACTCAAACATGTGGAACTAAACAATCCACTATTCTTTCCATTTCTGTCTCTCTTTCTTCTTTTTTTTACTTTTCTTTATCTTGTCAACTTAGAGGTTAAGCTTCTCCGGTGCCTTCTAAGTTCTGATAGCGTAACATCTTTCCTGCACTTTCAGAAGCAAGTGTAAAGCTTCCTGTGGACTTGCTGGGGGAACCTCCAATAGAGCTGGTGTTTGCTGAGGAGTAGCTGCTGATATTGGTGTCATACTAGCTGGATCTGAGGCTTGGTCTGTTCTACATACAGGTGTCTGTGTGGCTTTTGCAACTGAGCACGAAGGCAGGTCTGTTTTGGAGTTGGCCTCTGGTTCTTCAGGTAGACTCACTTCTATAGGCTCAGGTGGTGCTGTGAATTCTGGTTGCACTATAGTATTCTCAGAGCATGTTGGTAGTAGTTGATCTATGTGTTGGCACCAAATCATATCTGGTGCCACTTGAACCTTATATATCAATGGGCCTGTTTGTTGAACCACAATAGTCATGTGCCAGGACTGAGTCTCCCACTAACAACTGTTGTGGTTGGCTCCTCTTAGCTATTGCCGACTGTATGCTTTGTTCCATCTGTTTGTTTACCATCTTCTTGTTTAAGATTGGTTTCACTAGATCCAACTGAGTGCACAGTGGCCCTTTTATCATCAGCATTGCTGGACTTTCTCCTGTAGTTGGTGTGGGGTGTTTCTATAAACCATGAGGAACTTTGATAATTTTTGTCAAACCGAGCTGGAGCTTTCCCTCATGGAACATAGCACCTGTTTGAAGGTTTGGACAGACAGAGCTCTCTGCTAACCCATTCGTTGCCAGATGATACAGGGCAGACGTAATATGTCTATTGTCATTGGACTTTGCAAATAACTGAAACTGTGAGACAAATTGTGGACCATTGTCACTAACAATCTGATCTAGAAAACCAAGTCTTGCAAACAAGTTTTGTAGGGGTTCAATGGTCTTCGCTGAAGATTTTGATCTCATAGGGATCACTTCGATACTTCAATACTAGGAACATCAAGCCTTGATATGGACCAGCATAGTCAATGTGCATGCATTGCCAGGGTAGTAGCCCACTCCAGTGGGTGCAAGGAAACTTTACTTGGGATATTTTGGTTTTGTTGACAGCCGCTACAGGCCTTAGCCAACTCTTCAAGTTGCTGGTTCATGCCTGGCCACCAAACATAGCTTCTTGCCAAGGCTTTCATCTTAACCCAGCTGGTCGTCGTGTAACTCTTCCAATACTCTAGCTTACTGGGATAACTACTTTCATTCCCCACAGAAAACAGCCTTGATGGACTGATAGTTCATTTCTTCGGTCATGGTTTGGTTTATCTCTTTCTGTACGCTCAGACCAACCTTTCAGGGTTGCCTTGTAAACTTTTGCAAGATTAGGGTCCTGCTGTGTTTCCTTGGCAACCAATTGAATGGTATGTAACTTGTAGTGGATTAAACTGTGTAGAGTAAAACACATCAGAAGAATCAAGGTCTCCTCCCTTCTCTTCCTGTTGAAGCATGAGTCGTGACAACCCATCAGCATTACCTTGTTTCTTGGTACTCTTATATTCAATGTTGTATTCAAACCCTGTTAAAAATAATGTGTAGCATTGTGGTCATGCTGTGGTCATTGCAGGGACTCCCCTTTTGGGGTTAAAAGTTGATTCCAGTAAAAAGTGTAAACCGAGAGGTAAACAAAGAGTTTCTTAACACCCCATACAATTGACAAAGCTTCTTTTTCAATTTGGGCATATTTACACTCTATCTTGGTCAGTGAATAGCATGCCAAAGCAGTGGGCCTTTCACTTCCATCTGGCTAGATATGTGACCTTCTATGGAAAAAGGAACATTAATGACATTCCGTTTTCACACGGAAACCTGTGTGCAGGTCATTTGAAAGTCATTTGAAAAATAGACTCACTTGTGTGAACTACTTGCTCACTCGTTATAAAAATAGACTCACTTGTGCAAACTACTTGCTTAGTCGTTTAAAAAATAGACTCACTCATGCAAACGACTTGCTCAGTCATTTGAAAAAAGGACCCACTTGTGCGAACGACTTGCTTACCCGTTTGAAAAATGGACCCACTCATGCAAATGAGTAGCCAAGTCGTTTGACATGACTTGCTCACCTGTTTGTAACTTGTGTGATAGTCGTTTCGTAACCCATTTCACGGAAAGTCGTAAATGTTCCTTTTCCTGTAGAAGGTCACATATGAGATAGAATTGCACCAGTTCCTCTGGGTGAGGCATCAAAAGCTAATGTTACTGGTAGTGCTGGGTCATAGTGTGTGAGTACCTGCTTGGATGTTATCAATTGCTTAGCTTTGCTAAAGGCTTGTTCACCCTACTCAGTCCACTGCCATTTATTGCCTTGCTTGAGTAACTGGTGTAGGGGGTGTAAGATTGTGGCCAGGTTTGGCAGGAACTGGTTATAATAATTGGCTAGCCCCAAGAAAGATTGAAGCTGTCCAACATTCTCAGGTTGAGGTACATTCAATATAGCCTCGACTTTTTCCCCTGTTTTGTGTAGTCCCTTCTTGTCAATCTCATGCCCATGCATAAAACTGTATTCTCTCTTTGAAAAATTTCCATTTCTCTTGATTTGCTTTGAGGCCTGCCTCTTTAAGGCATTTAAGAACCATCCTTAAATTCTGCAAGTGTTCTTCATCAGTTCGACCTGTGACTATCATAAAATTATCTAGAATACATTGGTTGCCAGTAATTTCTTGCAGTACCTGGTTCATGGCACATTACCATATGGCTGGGATTGAGGTCACACCAAATACAAGTTGATTATATCTGAAAAGTCCTTTGTGTCACTTAATTGTGAGGTACTTCTTTGATTCTTCTGTCACTTTCATTTGATGGTAAGCTTGCTTTTAATCTAAATTACTGAAATGTTGACCTCCAGTTAAATTTGCAAAAATATCGTTGATTTGCGGCAGAGGATACTGTTCTGTGAGAAGAACCGGATTTATTGAAACTTTAAAATCCCCACATATACGCACGGATCCATTTTGTTTCATATCTGGCACAATAGGTGTGGCCCACTCACTGTATTCAACTTTAGATAGAATGCCCTCTTCTGGGACTTGTTTCTTGTGAAAATAAATGCAATTGGCAATTCTCTTTGACCTTCAAATTGGGTTTTTGATCTTTGAGTCAGCAAAAATGGACTCATAATCCTTAAGCATCTTCTCTAGTTCACTTGGTTTACGCTCTGATGGTGTTTGGTTAAGCTTAAGGGTCTTAAGAGGCAGTCTCTGTAAAAGCGCCCCACTGCAATTGGGAACAAAAAACAGATTTCCTTGAAACTTTGCCAGTAAAATTATCTTACCACACAACTAGCTGAAACACATTTCTTTTTTGGAAATACTTCAAAAGAAATTTTTTTTGAGCCTTCATTGTTGGGACCACTGAAACCCCAATTTTGCCTTTGTGTCAACATAACCCAATCCTATGCCGTATAATTTTATTACAAACAGTTTTAGAAAATTTCATGCATTGAGAGGAAACTAATCAATCGTTTTGCAATGCCATGTTTTTACTGCTAATGCTTTACACTGAAAATATTTAAATTTCTAAGGCTAAATGCTCAAAAGTCAAACAGAATAAATCCAATATCAAACTTTGTGTAATAACACAAAGTTTGAAGAACTCATAAATCTGAAAAAAACTTGTGGTTTTTATCTGTGTTGAGCACAGCAAGCTGATATTTTTGCCATAATTTTTGTCTCTTGTCATGCTACCCAGATAACATTACTAGCCTTGTTACCCATTTTATTTACTTCCAGGCATCCCATAAAAGCTGAAAGATCATTGCTGTCACTGTTTTCAATATCCTGATCATCGAAAACATGTGTACCTCCCTTCCCTTCTCTTTTTTTGTGGTATAATTATAGGTGTTTGCACAGGGCTTGAAATAGCCAGTAACAATGCAGCAATTTGCCATGATGCCCCTCAAAGTTTTCTAATTTCACGGCAAAACTTTGCCTGCCCAGTCAGTAGGACTGCTGTAGTGCCATTTTTGTATAGTGGATATTGATGTACTAATTGTGTAAATCTATACGGGAAATCTAATAAAGGTTTGAAGCAAGTATACGATGAGTTCAACAACACCAACACCATGCTCACCACGCGCCATCTTGAATTTCGATTTTTAGAGCTGGGCTGGGCTCAACTTTGTTTATAAGAACTGCTGCTCATGTAGTCAAGTGGGCTCTAAAAAATTTGTACGTGGCTCTCATGGTTTCTTTCTGTTTTTCATACTCCTGTGTCTCATTCCACACGCTAGTCTATCATGCACATGAGAGACTTTCAAACTATCCCCAAATGCACAATGTTCTGAGAGTATCTTTAATTCAGCTACATAATTACTGATACTCTCACCTTGAAAGTTCATCTCGCTTGTGAAACCTGAACCTGTTGGCAATTACTGTACCAGCAATGGTTTGCATTGGGTGATACATTGCTTTTGTAATAACTCCACAATTTCTTTAAAAATTTGCTCAGCCAGTTTAACTGGAGCTGACAAATTCTGAAGCAGTGTGTAAGTTTTCCTGCCAATCACACTCCACAAGGGCGGAACCTGCTTCTCCTCTTTTACACCATTTGTGATAAAGAACTACTCCACTCTTTCAATAAAACTCAACCAATCTTCATTTTTCTCATCAAATGTTTCTAAATTTCCATTGACATTTCTCAAACTTGTTTTCAATTGTTTATGTACTGGCATTCATGATTTACAGCACTTATGTTTGAGATGCAATGCTTTATGACAGTTGTTGCTGGGCTCAAAGAAAACTGATAACTGCCCACTGCAATTAGGAATGGATATTCCATGGTTAGGTGGATCCATGGAATGCAAAGTGAAGCCCAACATCCAACCTCCCTGCGAAAAGACTCCGTATTATCAATGTGAATACTGTTATTGCTCAAGGACCACTTAGATGATTGGGCCATAAAAATGAAGCAATGCTTGGTTTCCCAAGGTGACCAGTAGTAATGTTGTGGATACAATCAACTAAAGTTAACCATGAAAATTTGGGAAGAAATTACCGAAAGTGAACTAAAAACATGGATACTTTGTACTTTTGGATAGGAGAGCTGCTATGCTCTGTCAGTTCATACCTCCAGTGGAAAAATTGACGTAAAATGACATAAAGAGAAAGAAATTACTAATGTTCTTGTTTTTCAACCAATTTGCAAATCAAGTGATTTTCTGGATGCACTCATCAACAATCAATTGCATAAAGTTACTGCTCTTTTGTTGACAAAATTTAACTTTGCATATTTACTTTGAGTGTCATGCAAAAAAAAGGTTGATACATACTTAATTTGATATGTAAATAATAATTTATAGTTTTAATATTTATATAATATTTGGATAGTTTTGTTTTTACATTAACAAAACAAATTAATAATAGAATAAATATATAAATATAAAATCTATAATTATGTGTTTGTGAAATATAAATTTTTATTTTGTTTATTAACAGCGGTTTTTTTAAACAAGTTTTAAGACCCTCTGTTTGCACAGGTTAGAGAGAAAGCTCTTGCCACTTTTAATTCTGGTCTCAATTATATGGTGAAGTCAAAAGAAAAACTTCAGAAAAGGTTTATTCAAGATTTGAAATCAGTAAGTAAATTTTGTTTCTAATGTTTTGCTTCATTTAGTTATAATAATTTTATCTGTTGTGATCACTTATTCCCCATATGCAAATTAATAACCACTGAAAATATACTTCTTTGAAAATTGCTATTCTTTATATTCTCCTGGCACATGATCTAACCTAGTGTCACTGATGCGGAGAGGGGAAACTAGTAATGAGTATAATTTATGCTTAATAATTAGCTTGAATTAAATTACAATATTAAGTTTAATAAAGTTTTAATATTGCAGAGATTCCACTTATTTCTTTGTTAATGTTCACTATTAGCTGCCTGTGATTATCAGGGACATGGTGTGAGTTAAGACTACTGACACATGATAGACAGCTGACTTTGTAATCCTTTTGAATCCTGTCCTGACTGAATCAATTTAACAACACAGTATTTAACTTATAAAGCAAATGTTGCTTTTCATTACAGATTTAGGTGATAACCCACAGCACCTGTAATTAAATACAATTTAAAAATCAAAGAACTTTGTAAAAATGTTCACCAAAAAATGATAAAATGACACTCTTTTTTTCTAATACATGCATGCATACATGTATATGAATATCAAAATGTTATATTTGCATGTAAATTGAAAATTGTCATTGCTCTATGTAACTTATCCTGCAATTAAACACAAATCCAGTGGGCCATGTACAGTATGACCATTAAATGAACTTGCATTGTTTCAATTAAATATCTTAGCTGATTTAGTGGACCTCTAAAAAGTTTATCTATTTTACTTTATATCAAATATTAATAGTATCAAATTAAAGACTAATTTTAATCTTTGGTTATGTAGAGTCTTGTTTCAGAGCTAATGAAGCTGTTTTCTATGAAGAAGGAAGTTTTTGTTTTAAGGACGTGGATGTGCATTGTACCAGTTCTTGGAAAGGTACAAGATATTAACCCTTGTCCTGCTAAAAACGATTTCACCTAAACTAAGAATGTCCTAACTTCTGAACTAGTAGTTGAAATCCTATAAAGTGACCATTCATTTTATTCAGAAAATTTTCATTGTTTCAAAAAATTCTAAAGTTGGCAAGTTTTTAAGAAATTTTGCATTTTTGACTTTTAAAACCTCAGCAGGAAAAGGGTTAAAACATATCTATTAGTTTATTTTAACTTGGTACGTGCAGTTAAGGATTTGTTTAACACTTGATTTAATCAACAATCATGTTCTCTGACAAAGGACTTTTTAATATGCAGTCTAAAACGTCAGTTTTTCTTATTCTTCCATGGTTTACAACTTAAAAATTTATCAAACTAGGTTGAGATGATAAATTATTGACATTAGTAAAGTAGGAAGCTAATGTTTTGAGCAGTAGCTCTTCAACAGAGTAACGTGTGAAATGTCGGCTTCCTACTTTACTCAAGGTGATGATAAGCATTTCAAATAAATCATATGTCAGTCGTAGTGGTTATTTGATGTTTAAAATGCACTTAACAGAGGACTGACTGCCTGAAAACTCAGGGTGCGAAATTAACATCAATTAGCCAGCTTTTACGGGCTACTTTGACTGTGGGCTGATAAAAGTGTCTTAAAAATACACTTAGCTGGCCTGATAGCGCTTTTTAAATTTTCCAAAAAAATGTGATGCAGAAAATTTATCCAGATTGACTGGCTGAAATTTTTTTTAATTTTGCACCCTGAAACTGTAACTTTGAATCACTAGTAAAACAATTTTTTTTCTTACCTTTCTTAAGGCATTGCATAAAGGAGGAGATTTTATCAACAGCATGCTAAAGATAGTGGAACAGGTAACTTTGTGGTGGTATCATTTTTTTTTAAATTTGGTTTTCAAAATTATAAACATTCTGACAACAATCCCAAAGAGTTCCAATTAAAACAAATACTAACATCTATTCATATATTACAAAATGCAAAGCTTTAGCATTATTGTTACAAAGGAAAGAATAAAAAATCAAATTTAGCGGTAAGAAAGTGCTGTAAATGTAATTATTTGTGTTATTTAAAATTACTAAATTCCAGATGTTAAGGCATTATTTATTTTTATTGTACAGTACACTGGTACACAGTGAAAAATTGTTTTATATAGTGCTTAAAGTGAATAGTTTTTAAAGATTAGTGCATCACTTTCTGTATCAAAAAGTTTTTGGGCTTTAAATAGTCCTACATATTTTGCTGTAAGTAAAATTAAAATTGTTCTCTGAAATTGAAGTGATAATGACAGAATATTTGTCAAGAAATGTGGCATTATTTAAACATGAGTGACAAAGTGAAAACTTAGATTTCACTTTAGTATCTTAAAATATGAAATTTATCCAACTTCTGCATAAAGGAGTATAAATTCAAAGTTTTTGCTTTACCTTAGAAAGCTAAGATAGCAAACCAGTCATAATGTTGTACATATCACCAAGGTCATCAAGTTTGTATAAATTATACTAAAGTCAAATATCTTATGTTAATATCACACTTCTGTTTTTATTTTCTAGGGTTTCAAAAATCATACAATAGAGATTCAGGTTCTATCCTACTCAGCTTGGAATGTACTAATTGATAACTTTGCATCTCAAGGTCAGTATTCTGCATTTGTGTTACGCTACTAGAAAGTGAAGTAGATACTGTAATCATTTTGGTTAGAATTTCACATTAGGTTTGCATTTGGTTAGAATACAACCATGCTACTAAGAAAAATAAGAAATGATGGTTTCTGTATTAGGGGGGAAAAATTGCAATTTTCTTTACAATTATAATTTTCAGTATGATCTATAGAAAAGTTTTTTAAAACGTTTTAAAAACGTTTTAGCAATGCATCGAGTGAGTTAATTATTTACCTAGGTGAGCATTATATTTTTGTCGCTGGCACTTGGCGTCACTCGTGTCATTCTTTGTCCTCGTGGCATTCAGTAGTTTTCTGTCTTTTACCATCAAATCTCTTCTGATTTTTGCCCCTAATCCCCCCCCCCCCCCCCAATAAAGAATTTTTATGCCCAAATGTGTCTCTTACCTTTATTTGTTTCCAGCAATGCGGGACTAGGGGTAAATAATTTGGAGTTTTGAGCGATAGATCAAATAGTAAAAAGATTTTTCTTATTCACAGGCTATTATAGTGGCTGTCTGATGTTACTGTATTTAGGGTGATCATGCCATTTCTTGTTAGAACCTTTCAACTGGTCCTTTATCCTGCATCTTTATCTGTTTATTTTTTCTTTAGATATCATATTTCACGGTTCAACCCAAGGTGTTCTAAATGCGTATCAGATGTTCTTTTTTCTTTGCTATATATGCAGTGGTCTCCCTATCATTTTATAATTTTTCTATTTTTTGTTGAAATTCTTTTGTTCAAAAGCACTTCAGGTTACTCTGAAGTACTCCTTGCATCCCTTGGCATTTTCACATATTCTAAATTTCCAGTGTTTTTCTCTGGTATTTGAAATTTTGACAGTTGTAAAGTACCTCTCGAAGATATAGAGAAAATGAATGTTTATGGACATCTTTTACTTTATGTGTTGGAAAGCACTGGTTTTCTGCTGGATTAAAGAAACTGTCTAACTAGAATCTAAAAAACTGTAGATGAAAGGGACTACAAGCATACTGTTCAGACTGCAAAGATGGTGATAAGAAAATGAATGGATATATAAATAAGCTCTAAATCCAGCTATCATTTTGACTTTTTCAAGGCCAAGGAAATGGAAACAATCAAGTTTAAAGAAGCTTCTTTGTTTTCCCAGGAGCACAAAACACTTTTCTTGTTTTCTTCTACATTGAAGCTAAAGCCTTAGCATAAAAAATAATATAATAAAAAAATTATGGATATCTATTTTAAAAGATTGGATAAGAAGAATGGTAGCTGTCATACAGTAAATTTTGCCTAACGTCTTCCTGTTCACAAAATTTGTCTTAACAGATCTTCTTTGTAATCCAAGAAGGTTGAAATTAATCATGATGCCACTAGTTGTAAGTAAATAATTTTTACTTTAAAGGCGAAAGCTTGCAGAATTCTTGTTTTCAATCTGTTTTTTTATTTTTTCAGGTATATAACTACAAGTAGTAATTGAACAAAATTCTATAGGATTTGAGGAGGCTTGTCAAGCCAGTTGAAGTGATGAAACGTTTCGGGATAAACATGTAGTTTCTAAGATCTTGCTGTTCTAAAACTAAAAATACAGGATGCAAAACCAATAATAAGATGTCCATTCTTTATAAAACTGTTACATCACTTGAACAGTTATATCAGAGGAACTCTATTTTGCAAAGCACTGTCAAAAATCAGAATTTTGTGTTTTGATAACCTTATTAGAAACTGGGGTGCATATTGTTATGAGACAAAAAATGTAAAAAAAGATTTTCCTCATTTTTTAGTAATCTGTCAGTTGGTACTGATTAAATCGTGGCTCAACTTTGAATGCAGTTAAAGCCATTATTTTCAAGTTGGCTCTTTGGGTCTAACATCAAAATTTATGCTGTAACTTAAAGTTTCTTTATGTTCATCTGCCCAAACCTAGAACTCAGCAGTAAAGGAGAGAAATGATATTGTTGAGTCAGCAAGGCTGTTGACATGGTGGCACTTGACTTGTTCTCTTGGCTCTAGACTTTCTGAGATGTTTGAACAGGTGTGTAATTTTTTTAACAGATACTTTGTTTATGTAATAATTTTTTGTTGAGATTTTCTGCCATTACGTATTGTTTAAACAAACACTTTTAATTAATACTGCTAAAACCAGTTTCATGTAAACCAAGATTGCCTCATCTAGATCTGTTAACCATGTGTGGAACAACTAGATATACTAAAAATCACCAATGTTTTGCTTGTAGTAGTAGGTAAATCTTTTTAACAGATCTTGTTTTTTTTTCTAAAATCAGAAGTATTGTAGCCTTTAACACAAAGTTTAACGTAATTCTGTCTAGAGAATAAAAAATTGATTATGGCTTGTCAAAAGAGTTTCAGCTTAAAGTTTTGGAACCATTCGTTTTCTTGAAGTTGATTTTTCGGCCATCAGGTATGTGTCCCACTTTTACAATTTTTGTTTGGAACTTGTGGAGGGTCTGGCAGCCTTTTAAAGAATAAAGAGGAGTTTGGTGACCTTAAATGTCCTCTCACACCAACAAACAACAAACTGATGACAGAGCAATTGCTAAAGACACCCACATCCAGTGTGCGAAGATCTCTGAAAGATGTTGGTACTCCTAAAACACCATCAATCATCAGTGCAAGCTTTTCACTTTCCAAAAAGAAAAAGCTTTTAATTCAGGGCTGTGAAGTTCTCTACCAGCTTCTTTGGAACGGAGAGACAAGCTTGAGTGACAGTTGTACAGGTCTCCAAGGTAAGTATAACGAAATGTAATATTAGGTAATATGGTAATGATTGAGGTAGTATGATTGCTGGACGTTTTGAATATTTGAGACATCTCCCAAAATATGAAACCATAAAACACAGAGAATACTGGTCAAGCGGTTTTGTGTCCGAGCTGTAAATGTATTTCAGAATACTGCAACGAAAATGAATTACTTCAACAGGTTGTGAATAGTAACAATTTATCTTTAACAACATAAATGTAAAAAAAAATTACAAACTTGTTATCAACAAGACCTACTTTAGGCTGAAATGCTTAATAATCGTCTCAGGTAGAATAGGAAGCTGACGTTTAGAGCAACAGCTGTTTATCAGCAAATGGAACATGATCTCATTCATTTCAGTCGCTCTGACGAAAGTCTTTCTCCCTAAACGGCAGCTCCTTCACATACCCTGAAAATTAATCATTTAAATTGCGTGTTTTACCCACTTGCTAATGTACTTCATTAGTTTTTAAAACTATTTAGCATTTATCATTGTCAATAAGCTGGAAGAAGCGCATAACAGGATGGTGGCACCTGCATAGTTTCAGTGTTGTGATATCCACCAAGGTTAAATACCCTCATCACAGGAGACAAATCATTAGGAATTACCTGATGGACTGAACATCTGATAAAAGTACTACGCTTCTTCAGTAGTCGCAGGTGCTGAGCTAAACTAAAAACACTGATCTTGTAATTTTTTGTTGCTATCAGCTTTCATTGTTGAAGAGGGGATGCACTGAATAAGATGCATGTGTATTTGAGGTTCCCAGAATCACAGATCTTATATATGATTATATTGGCTTTTTTCTTGTTCATCTGAATAATTCAGAATTTCTTTTTTTAGAACATTTAACACACGTTGTGTTTAAGGAACCAGCAATGTTTAGGAAGCACGTAACGCAATTGATAAATGTGACGAGGGAAGCCATTGCTTCATGTGGAAATGAACTAAACCGTAAGCTTTGTTTTCATTTATCGAAAATCGTTCAAAAAACTATTTTGCATTTGAAATTGAAAAAACTACATGATGGTCAAAGTATAGTTTCCAGTTTGCTTCTTTCATTTAAAAAGGAAAAGCTTGAAGATTTTCATAGTTTTTTCCTTGTTAACTCTTAGAAAATAAGACTGCTGTTATGCGCAATCTAATTGTTTTCAGAAACCAGCCTTAAGTTTTGTTAGAACTTTCTCCGAGAAATCACTTTTTTTTGCTGCTCACTATTGTTTTACAATAGATAAAGATTGCTTCTGTCGTTTTTTATTAACCGTGGTATACTGTAGATAGTTGTGTTGATTCTTAGAACAGTGCCTATGCTCCAATTTCCACTCTTTTTATATTTTTTTGGTATAATTCTATCTTAGAATCACTTGTTTTGAAGTTATGGACTGCACTTCTTAGTCACGTCCGAAAGCTTGCCAATGAAGGTAAAGTATTTGTGCTTGATGCTGCATATCAGGTACATTTTATTGTTAATCTCTCATGAACAATATTAAAACTCAATATTCTACCATGGTTCGCCCGGAATGACACATGCATGATTCGCTGGATCTGTTCCTGTAAAGGCAGTGATAGATGTTCCAGAAATAAACTCCTGAAGAATTGAACTCTCCCAATGTTCAGATTGAAATCAGACAAGGCAGGCTGCGCTGTTATAGTCACGTCTTACGACTGGACAACACGTGCTGGCAAAAATGTGTGATTAGCCTCGATATGGCGGGTGCAAACCCTTCCTGTCATCCCTAATAGCGCTGGAGCGACAATAACAAAGATTTCCGTGTGATAAAGATCAACCCCTCTTTACTTACAGACCTTGTATCTAGGAGACCTGCGATAAAGAAAAGTCATGACCCTTCTAACCGAGTCTAACTCCAGTTATTGGGAAAACATGACTTAAAATAAAATATTATGATGAAGATGACGACGATTCTACCTACACCAAAACGAACGGGATCTTAACCCTTTTGTTTTCATTGAGACCATGTCGTTCAGTTTTATCCAGTCCCTTTAATCTTGTATTAAAGTGGCAAAATGATGCTAGTGTTGCTGGCGTTGGTTACTTGAAATAGTGTATTTAGTTATTAAGGTTAGATGTTTGTTCATGTTACGAGAACTGTGGTAAAATCTAAGAAAATAGAAACAAAGAAGTTACAGTGTCTAATATTGTCATATTTTTCGGTGCTAGCTAGGAAGCTAGAAATTTTACATTCAGTAATATAAGCTGTGCTAGTTAGGGCAAACCCACATAATTTAACCTGTTTCAACAGCTCTTAGCTCTGTTAAAAAGAGTGCCACAACGGTGTCATGGAGGTTAAGCGTTCAAATTTATTTAGGGTGTTTTTTTCGCAATCACTAAAATTACATACATAGCCGTGAACATCGTTTTACAGCGTCAATTTTAAAGATCACGATGCAAGACCAAACGCAATATTCGTAGTGTTTGCATGCGATAACAAATTCTCTGGGAAAATAACTTGCAACATTTTTCTTTGTTTATAAACCTACTGGAAATTTGTTTTAAATTATATATATTAAAAAGGGTTTTCCGTCTTAAATCGTAACTAAATATTGAAATAATACCGACAAAGTCAGCGTTTTCTTTGCTGTTTCGCTACGGCCGTTTCACAGCTCTTGCGGTTCGTCAGACATAGCAAAGTCTTTATTGACGTCATGTTAATAACTGAATTTACATGATCGCTCGTGAGCTTATTGCAAAGTAAATTATTTAGTGCTGGCTTAAATTTTGCTATAAAGTATTGTTCCTTGCTCTTTCTAAAATTTTCTAAGTTAAAAACTTTGTAAAAAGGAAAACCCGTGAAATTCGGTTTGAGTCCTGCAGCACACTCGTTGATATGTTTGCTAACGCCCAATTTTCTGATGCTTGGGTCTCTTATTTGCTGCTTGTGAACTGTCATGCGGTGGCGTAGAGTGTCCCCAGTCTCTCCTATGTAATTCTCCCCACAACCGCAGCATGTGATGACATAAAGTTGTTGGATGAACAGGCCATGGTGTTTTGGGGTCTGAATGCCTCTTGTGGTCCAGCAAATGTTAACTGCGATTGCATCATATATACTGTATATGATGCAATCGCAATAAAACATGATTTAGTATGCAATGTTTCCAGTAAGATTCAAAGAAGATCTACTTAGGGAAAAAGTAGACAAGTGCATTAAACCAACAATTTCTTGACCAGGCTATTTTAATATTTTTTTTCTTGTTATATCTACTTAAGAGGGCAGGCCCCGAATATTTTCGTTTTCGATTTTTTAACTTTATATAACAATTCATAATTAAACGTGTAATCGCTTTAATGGTTCATGCACATAATCCCTAACTATCGAAAGAACTGAATCTGGATTCCATTTCACCGCTTTTGTTGATCCTTTTTTTTTTCAGACCAGCGGCAAAAATCCGACCATGAGAATGTTACTCTACCATTGTTGGAAGTAATGGAAGAGATTGTGGAGAAAGAATTTTTACCTTCTGCAACTTGTTTGGTAAGTCAGCGAAAAAGTTATATATCAAGTTATGTCTCCTAAAGTGTAACCCAAAGGGTGTTGGAGTGAGGCTAGGTTAATGTTGGGGCGTTCGAAGAACATGTTTTCTTAGGATGGGAAATTCGAATGTACATAAAGCTTGTCCCAAGGCTTGGGTGATTTCAGTTTAAAGGGGAATAAGACAAGTATCTTGGGGCTCAAAAATAAGTTGAAAATTACAGCACTGATGTAACTACAAGCGTTTTATATTATGTTCAATCTTCTGTAAAGTTCTTGCACAGATTATTAAGAAAAACCTTATAAATCGAAAAACGCATTTGCCTTAAAGTAAAATACTACAACGGGTTATTCAAACAACTCTAGGTTGAACTGTTTAATCATCACCGTACGTTTAGTAGAAAGCTGACGCTTTGATCGAGCATTTGCTCTTCACTGACATAAGCATCCTACTTACGATGTTTAAACACTTCATCCTAGAACTAATTGAATTGTATGTTTTACTCAGTCTCTGACGCAATTCAGAAATTTTTTAAAACTATTTGAAGGGTGAATCAACAGAAGTAGCATCTTCACAGTTGTCATAATCATTGCTATGCTTATTAGTTTTGTTGTTATCACCTGTCTTAATACAATTGCTTACTGTGTTTTACAGAAAATTCATGAGTGTTTTTCAAAGTTGCCTCCATATTTCAATAATCACCATACGTCGTTACTGCACACCAAGACCAATCCAGAGGGGACGGTAGGAGTTCAGTTGGTTCAGCTGTTGTTCCACAGCCACTTACTGTCAAATGTTGGTGACTATTCAGAGAGGTATGTTGATGTTGAATCTGATTTAGCATTCCCTTAAAATGGTATCGGAATACGTCACATACAATTGTTTCATTTCACTGAATACTTTTAAAAAATCTTACAATGTAAATTTGTATGCAAAGTAGGAAGGTTTGTGATATTGTTATTTTTAAGTCATTTGCTTATCTAAATACTATTCAATTTAATGGTCAAGAGATCTGACTGAGACCCCCTTGCTAATCTTAGTATTAAGGCGCTTCCGGGAATTATTATGTATCATTTGTAATTAAAATTCTGGAATTTTAATTGAATGTGTAGGCAGCTCAATTACTGTCTATGAACAAACCAGTCATTAATGATGTAAAGAAACAGGAAACCTTTCATTTGGTAAAGAATAATACGAAAGTTAGTTAATATAAGGAGAAGGCCACTGATAGCTAAATGCTTACTGGCCATTTTTAGTTGTCTTAGGGAAACATTCTCTAACTGATAAATTGTGTTAATCCTAGGCTACATCTCGCATTTGAAAACATTGTAAGAACAGGAATGGACTCCGCGTCAGGCCAGTTGTTGTTTGCACAAGCTGTCTTAAATATTCTGGATAGCAGAGCAAGGTACAGGGCTTAGAAATAAATAACATTTAAAAGATTAGTAAGTTCCTTCAAATACAAACCAGGTTTTTTTTATGAAATTAGTACGATCTTTGACCCGGTACTTGTCTTTGTTTCCTGTGTTAATGGCACTGCCGTTTATTTTACTCAGTTGTTAAGTTACGGGTCTACCGTGTGGATGACTCGGGTTCAGTTCCCCGGCCAGCTATCAGGCTCCCATAATAATTAAAAAGGTGCAGCCTTACTTAATTCTCTAAAATGTAACTGTCTTTCTTAAAATGCACGAACTGCTGCAGCAAATCTCCTAAATAGTTTCATATATTAGAAAAAAAATATTTAACAATATTATTTAAAAAGCTTATTTATTATTTTAACAATCCAGCTCTTTGTAAAACACGATGACTTCCAAAAAATTTACTTTACAAAAATGGTTTGAGATATAAGTTGCTGACTTATTTTTCAAATGAGGCATCCCGCATAGAATCAAAAACATAAACGAGACCATGGATTCAACATACAACAAACTTAACTTATTATTTTTTTTAGCATTTGTCAAGAATGATAAAACCCTCTACTGTACTTTAGTTCGCTCAAATAAAACGATAATGCACGATAAAGCAGTTAGTTCAATTTCTTGTTTATGTTTTTGCTTCATATTCTCATCTACTATACTTAGAAACTACAAATGAGTGGAGTAAGTAATTAAAAGTAACAATACTGTCCTAAAAACCTGAATGTAATTTAATGATTGAATGCTTCAAACTTAGGAAATCCTTTACTAGTGCGGTCACATTGGTAACAACTTTGATTTTACAAACTTTATTATTAAATAAGATCAAACTCAACGTTTTGAAATTCAATCTTATAAGTTCAGTTTTCTAACTAATAAACCATTTTAGTTAATTACTTAAACTCAAAAATTACGTTTTTGATTTCTTACTTCTTAGTGAGGTACCTAAAGAAGATACTGTGTTGTGGTTGTGGAGTTCACTTGTAAGCCTTTT
This sequence comes from Isaurus tuberculatus, assembly GCA_025447995.2. Taxonomy (NCBI): domain Eukaryota; kingdom Metazoa; phylum Cnidaria; class Anthozoa; order Zoantharia; family Zoanthidae; genus Isaurus; species Isaurus tuberculatus. Next base: position 19,120 of record JAOEHV020519501.1, read on the forward strand.
GTCTGAATACATAGTAAAGGTAATAACTTGATATTTTCAGTTAACAGTAAAGTTTATTAGTAAAAAGTGTTGGAGAATTGGTAAAAACAGCCATTTTTTGTAGAGTAGGAAGCTGACGTTTCAAGCATTGCTCTGAAGAAGGGATAACAATTGAAACATCGGCTTCCTACTCAGTTTATGGCGATGAGAAAACTTTTCACACTATAGTTGATTAAAACTTTAATATTTGTATTGTCGTCATCATCATCAACATCAATCTTTTTTTTCTTGGTTTAGTCGTTTGTATTGTCGTTGCTGGGTTACAAAAACAAGAGTTCCTTTGAAGGCGGATTGTTTTCAAGTTTCTCATTTACAGTTTGATATATTGCGTATGTGACCGCAACGAACGTTTAAAATCGTCATTGCCAAAAACCGCTATAAAAACCCAGCCACATTTACATTCTAAAATGGTTAAGATTGACCTGCTCCAAACAGCTGTTTCTTAATATAGCTCAGACGGAAAGAGCATTATACCGGTGGCCCAGAGGTCTCAAGGTTTTTTTTATAAGGCATCACTCTAAAATTGCTTAAATTAAGTTCATAACCCCAAAGATCGTTTCATAAATTTATTCACAATAATAATAATAATAATAATAATAATAATAATAATAATAATAAATAAAAAAGAGATGAACAGAGGATAACTCAGTACAGACAAAATCGCCTCTTCCAAGTTGATCAGAAGGGAGTCTTTCGGGAATAGAATGTAGAAGAAAGAGGGGAGATAGAGATGCCTGATGCTGAGGAATCTAGGAAACATTGAAGTAATATCTGGGTGTTCAAAAAGAACATGAGAAAGATGCTGAGTGGCTTCGTGAATGTGTTAAAAACAGGTGGAAAGTCGCAAGAACTTTTGTATAACTCGGGAAATGGTGAAAACGCAAGCTAAAAAAATCGTAATTGGAAGGCACCGGAGAGAGATGGTGTTCAAGGTTTCTGGTTGAAGAAATTTGATTTCCTACATAGTAGGATCACAGACCGGTTAAATGATATTGCTATGGGGTTGCCAGTTTACCTGAGTGGATGACCTACGGTAAGACAGCGTTGTGCCAAAAGGACAGAAGTAAGGGCGATGCAGTTGATAATTATAGATCTATATCATGCTTGCCCTTAATGTGGAAGTTGTTAACGGGAATGGTTGCCGAAAGTATGTACCTGGTTTTTGAAAAGGAAAAGGTCCTACCTGATGAACCAACAGGATGTCGGAAAGGAAGTAGGGGGACTAAGTACCAACTACTTGTTGATAAAGGTATCCCAAGAGATTGCAAAACAAGACATACCAATCTATGTATGGCATGGATAGACTATAGAAAAGCATATGATATAATACCACACAGCTGGATTCTCGAATATCTAGATATGTTTGGTACTGCAGGAAATGTGAAGCGGTTTATTACGGATAGCATGTCAAAATGGAAGGTTGAGTTGAACTCGGGGGAAAGTCTGGGTGACGTGTCCATCAGAGGTTATATCTTTCAAGGTGATAGCTTGTCGCCGCTTTTGTTTATATTGTGTGCGGTGCCACTGACGCTGATTTAGAGAAAGACAAAAGCCTGTTGTGAATGGGGTAACAAAGAATTTAAAATCAATCATCTGTTGTGTGTGGACGATTTAAAACCTTTTAGGTAAAGATCGTGATCAGATAGATTCCCTTATACAAACCGTCCATATATTCAGTACAGACATAGGGATTCAGTTTGGCTTAAAGAAATACGGAGTTCTGATCATGAAAGGAGGGAAACTTCTTAAACTCGAGGGAGTGACACTTCCAGACGGACAAGTTATGAGAGAGGTGGAGGTTGGTTATAAGTACTTGGGGATTGTTGAACTAGACAAAATCAGGGAGACAGAAATGAAAGATCAATTTAGGAAAGAGTGTATAGGAAGAGCAAAATTAGTTCTTAAATCCAAACTTCATGGACGTATTAAGATTACGGCAAAAACACCCTGGCTGTATCTGTATTGAGGTATGGGGCAGGCATAATTAGGTGGACCGAGGAGGAAATGAAGAACTTAGACCAAAAGACTCGAAAGTTAAAGACCATGAACTGGGCCTTGCATCCTCGAAGTGAAGTGAATAGGTTGTATGTCCCTAGGACAAGAGGTGGTAGGGGACTTATCAGTTGTTAAGGCTGTATTAAAAATGACGTAAACAACTTGGGATGATATAATTTAATCAAGAACACAACTGAAACACTTCTGATAGGTGCGAGAGCAACCAAGATGAATTTCAAACAGTATTGGCATGCGCATAACTTGAGAGAATGGAAAGAGAAAAAGATGTAGGGGCAATTTGTTAAAGAAATGCCCATTTCAGTTAAGGTGGAAGAATCTTGGAGATGGTTAAGAACTGGTGATCTGAAAGTAGAAACAGTATCCCTAATTTGTGCTGCACAATAGCAAGCTTTAAGAATCAACAGCGTTAAATACCATGTTGATAAGTCAATTGAAAGTGTCACCACATTGGCGCTTAGTGTAAGAAATTGGCACAGAAGGAGTGCAAAAGAAGGCATGATATCATGGCGAAAATAGTGCACTGGAAATTGTGTAAAAAATGTGAACTGGAGAGTAAGGACAAATTGTTTGAGCATGCACCACTTGATTGTGTGGAGAATGATAAGATCAAATTGCTGTGGGACATCAATTTACAATTTGAATATGTTATAGAGGCCTGAAGACCAAACATCCTAGTAGACAAAGAAAACGAAGTGTGTGTCATCGCTGATGTAGCCATACCTGGTGACATCAGAGTTAGCGAGAAAGAAACAGAAAAGGTTGAAAAATACCAGGACCTCAGACGGGAGATTGCAAAGATATGGAAAATATGAGGTGAAAGTAGTGACCATTGTCATTGGGGCTCCTGGAAGTGTGTCAAAAAGCCTAGGTAAATGGATCGAAAAGCTAGGTATAAAGATCAAGACTGAGTTTTTTACATAAAACGGCTCTACTGGGATTGGCAAGGACTTTAAGAAAAGTACTAGAGTGCTAGCTACAAGTAGAGAGAACTTGAGAGACCCCTGGTCATTGGCTATGACTCGCTCTCTTAAGGATATTCAATGTCATAACATCTGCCAGTGCTACAAGCAATTTTTTACAATAATAATAACGATAATAATAATAATAACTTTATTTACGTCATAATTGATTTAGTTATTTACTAACTACTTCGGGAGACGGCTCAGATCTTGTCAAAGAGGTTGATTTTATTGAGGGTGGAAAACTGGAGTACCCGGAGAAAAACCCACGGAGTCAGATTCAGATCACCCAAATCTCAACCCACATGCGAAACCCAGGATTCGAACCCGGGTCACGGAGATGGGAGGCATGAGTTCTTACCACTCGACTATCCTGACTCCCGGTCATCGATATTATTAGGGTCGTTATTATTCTTGTTGATGTTATTCGGTTTTTAGTTTAACTATTAACTTTGACATGTAAGATTCAATTTGAATTTTAAATTATGTTTATCCTGTGTCCAGACCAATGATGTTAATCAAGGCAATGCCTTACAGCATGACTTCTCAGCGGTATATGCAGCATTAACGTTTCCGGTTAAGCATATCCTACCAGAAGAGCGTCTCTCAATAGTAAGTGCAAATGATCTTTAAACTAATTAATTATTTAATTAACCGGATTCAGTCCACATTTTTTTAGGATCCTCCTTTATAATTATTGCTCGAGCAGCGTATATGAGCTTGGTGATCGTTTATAAGATGTTTGCAATAAAACGTTGTACAGTACTTCCTCGATTATGTGTACCGCGATAATTCCTACCCCGATTAACCGAACAAAAATTTGGAATGAAAAATAGAACGCCTGGGCTGTAGATTCCTCTATAAAATACGGGTTTGCTGCAGACGGGCCCAGTTATGAATATTGATGAAAGCGGGATCTTGGATCTTGTGTTAACAATTACTAATCCGAGAAATGAAAACATCGTTAAAATCCAAGTTTTGGATCAAAAATCCTGATCCAAATTTTGGATTTCAACGATGTTTTCAATTCTTGGATTAGTAATCGTTATGATGTATTTAAAAATGTCAAATCGACATGGCTTTTGGATCTGGTGACATTCGCAGATTTTGACAGGAATGATAAACAAGAAGACGTGACAAATGTTGACATGGCTTCGGAGTCAGCCAGAGGCCAACGTTGTAAACACGCCCACCCTTATTGCATTGCAAGAACTGGCCGCTAAAAACGAGAGGCAAACCAAAGACAGTCGGACATTAGATCTTTTTTCTCGTGAATCTACTTTGTATTTCCAAACGAGCTTTTAATAACCACATCAATATTTTGATTTTATTCATAATCTCAAATTTCTTCCAACTCTAACCCCTCGAAAGAACGATTTTTGCGCCGTTTTTTCGTAAACTAAAATTCCATTAATCGGTATTTTGGATTATCAGAGCCGTTTTTCAAATCTGCGTGTACGACGCTTTCGGATAGTCCATGAAGTATTGTACAAACTCAATTACTCGAACGACTTATTTTATCGTTGAAAAGAGCTTTGGAAGAATAAGTTGTTTTTGTTTACAGACATATTGTACATAGCTGAAAAATCTTCACTTACACACTAGCTTCCCTTGATAGAAATCAATACATTTAGTTATTTTATTATTAACATTTTCAATCAATTAGTGTAAAAAGTACAAGTTCTGTAGTCAGAGAAAATGCTTTTGTAGTATCTCCAAAATAACTATACCAACAATATCAATGAACAGAGTTATTTTTACTTAACATAAACATTTATCATTAGTATAACCTCTACATGGTAGTTTCGTGTTTAATCGAGGTAATCCGAGGTACAACTTGTGGTCAGAATTTGGGAAAACGTTTTAAGAGTATAAATGTTTATAACAGAAGGTGCTTCTTTACCCAATATCAATTATAATTTTGCAGGGCATTTCTAATGCAGCAACTTCCGAGCTTTACAAGTGCTTTGCAAGAGAATCTGCACTTGTTTCAACAGCAGAAGTAAATATTGGTGCGGAAGAGTTGTCAGCTTTGCTGATCCTATTGTGGAATGAACAGAATTCAAAGGTAAACTTTGCCTTTCATGTTTGGCTGAACTACAACGAAGCATCTTACTGCTAATCGAATGGTCATGCGTTAGTGATTCAGAAATTTTTTGTTCTACGAAAAAGATTGATCTATTTGTTCTTTCTTTCGAAGTTTTTATAGTGTATAAGCAAGAGACTAGTTATTATTATAATGCTTTTTGTGTATATATTTATTCAGTCGCCCTCGAGCGTGCATAAATTTGATTAAGCCGGTGTGTACTGTAGAAATTAATCACCGAGTAAAATAAATTTAGCGCAGAAGCAAAATTTATTTTAGTACGTCTGCACAACACAAAATGTTCTACTATATAATTGAATAACCGTAAAAGTTAATGAACATAGTTGTGATTTGTAAGGTGGTAAAACAACGTAAAGATATGCATGGAAACTGCTGGGGCAAACTGTGATTCATAAATTTACTACATAAAGCTTAAATTGTATATGACAATTTTTTTTTCTTATTTTGTTTATTCATGTACATAACAAAGGAATATTGATTTAAAACTTACGACAAAAAATAATTTCCATGATTTTTAGTGGCCTAAAGATGCTAAATTTTACTTCAAAAAATATCTAGGGACTGAGGGCTTGTGACATCACATCGTTTGATAAGAATCTTGATGAATGAACGCATTGTTACAATTGATGTGTAACTAGTGCTCTTAAAACTTTGGCCGTTTTGCGCATCGGCTCAACAGTGACTTACAGTTTTTAGCGATCTTTCAGCAGTCTTGCCAGCCAGCCAGCCTTCCGGTTTAACGTCGGTGGTTCCACTCTACAGCGGGTTCGACGGGTCTGGTTGACCATGACCATATTGCATTGCGCCAGGAGTTCCTGTCCATTGCATCTTGGTCTTCCATACTCTACTGGCTCATGTCACTTGAGACTACCTCTCGCCATGTTTTCTTTGGTCTTTCTCTTGGCGTCTTCCCCACAACATTAAGCTTGGTCGCTTGATTGATCCAATATGAGCTTCTTGAAACAGCTCCATCTTGCTGTTTATCAAACCAACTGACGTCACTGCACGCGCGATCTTTGGGACAATCTTCAAGCCAAAATCCCGTTTATTTCAAATAAGAAAAAAGAGGGTTTAAGACGTTTTGTGGATCTAAAAATTTTAAAACCCTTTCTTTAACACAGAACAAATAAAATAAGGAAGAAAAAAAACAGATTTTTGGATTTAAAAAATAATATTACAAGAAAGTGTACTTTGCAGCGGCAATCAAAACTTAATTACCTAACACAAAATATTCCGGTTCAAATATTTTCGTTAAGATTGAAATGAAAGCGATGATAACAAAAGCAAAAAATACAAAACTAGCCTGTTCACACTAGTCTTCAAGCTTAACTGTCACGTTTTGCAATACTAGCACGAGTGAAGGCTAAGTCTACGTACTTGTCTTTTTTTAATCAAACAAATATTAAAAATACATAGCCATTTGCCGTTTAGGAAAAACAAAACAACCGCCTCAACTTTAATCAACTTTCTTTCTTCCTTTCATTTACCAGCTTTACTGTAATGTAAACCTTATGCGTTTGTGCAAAATGTATAAAGTTTTCTATTTTGCTTATCCCTGTTTCAGAAAATAACCTTCCTAGATGGTCTTGTGAGTTTGGTGAGCACTATTACCAACTGTCTAGACTTTACTCCTACCAGCATACCTGGGGTGATAACAAGTGGTTGGAAAAAGTCTCAGTCTTCCATCGCCTCGATGAAGTTGAACAAACAAATAGGAAACTTTACCAGTTTAATACTTTTAATGGCTAAGCTTTTGACCACATGTCACAATTACAGTTTGGACAAGGTAAATACTAGAGCTAAAACGTTGGAGTAAAAAAAATACACTTTGCTATGCACAGTCAAATGTGTCTCAGAATGTTTTGTAGCAATAGTAAAAAAATGAATTCATGAACAGAATACGTGAATTTTTTTTTGGTGAAAAATATAAGTGATTACTAAGTAATGTTTTCAAGTAGAAATTAGTAAGTTGAGATTCCTTTATTTCAAAATGAAAATCTTATCATTGCTCATGTTTCTTGCAGGAGGAAGTGCAGTCATCAGGTGTGATCGGTGCAGTAACAACTTCCCTAATAGACAGTGTTTCCTTCTTGTTTGGTCACATCAATGGATCAGTTCTTATTTCAGGTGTCCTGAAAACTTTAGCACAATCTCTTGTACCAATTATTGCGAACGCTCACACAAGGTTAGGAATTTTTAATTTCGTGTTAATTTTAATTACCCGTATCAGAACTAAGGCATGTATGGTATGGTCTGGTACACCTTGAAAAGATGTTATGGGATGGTATAACCCGTATCAGAACTAAGGCATGTACGGTATGGGCTGTTACACCTTGACAAGATGTTATAGGATGGTATAACCCGTATCAGAACTAAGGCATATACGGTATGGCTGGTACACCTTGACAAGATGTTATAGGATGGTATAACCCGTATCAGAACTAAGGCATGTACGGTATGGGCTGGTACACATTGACGAGATGTTATAGGATGGTATAACCCGTATCAGAACTAAGGCATGTACGGTATGGCCTGGTACACCTTGACAAGATGTTATAGGATGGTATAATCCGTATCAGAACTAAGGCATGTACGGTATGGCCTGGTACACCTTGACAAGATGTTATAGGATGGTATAACCCGTTTCAGAACTAAGGCAAGTGCGGTATGGGCTGGTACACCTTTACAAGTTGGTATAGCATGGTATGATCCATTTATCAGAAAGTCGAGTGTTGTCTTGATTGAAGTCCTAGAAATGTATTTGTACCCTTTTGGCTTTGTCTAAAATGGGAATTGCAGCAAACTGTATACTATGTAAATTTTACCAACCTTTTGTTATTCAGTGTCATGATATTGTTTTTACAGTGTGGCTAAGGGCGTCATAAGTTCAGGAAACAAGAGAATGTACACAAACAAATTCATCCAGAAGGTCGAGTATTTTTAACCATTTTTTGTTTGTTTTTGATCATTGTTTTTCTCCCAGATCTTTAGCCAAACTGTACATCCGTCTAACACCAGCATTTAGGGGAGTCAGGTTGGTTATGGCTCGGGAGATTGGGCAACCATTCCCTGCGCGTAAAAACGTTAAATTAAGTCTTGAAATTTATATTTTATATTTCATTGTTACCTACTGCAGGTCGAAAAGCTGTGGAGTGATATGCTGATCTGTATACAGAGTCGCCATTGCGGACCTTACGACTCCGAATTTTTGGCAGTTTTATCTCCATTAATGGTTAGCCATTTCTTTTACTTTACTCGTTACTTGATAACAAACTGTATTGACCTAAAATTTAATGTGAGTTTAATAACGTTTGGTGTGAATCGTTAATAGAGAGATGTAGCACCACGTTTACTTGAAACGTGAACGGCAAAGTGACGACGATTTTCCCGCCATTTGTCACGTTTGGCGGTTAATCTTACGTACCCGGCAAACGCGAAACAGCTTGCTTTCATGTAGAAATGGCAAGCGCAACCGCCAAACGTGAAAAATGGCAAGAAAATCGTCGTCACGTGGTCTATCTCGCTGTTCATGTTTCACGTAAATGTGGTGCTGAATCTCCCCTTAAATATTGTTGTATTAGATTTTAACACACTTACGCTTCTGTTGGCGATAGCCTCTTAGCAGGCTGGAGCCTTCCAGTGTATAAGGAAGTAAAAACAAACGGCATCTCAGACATCAATATGACTGAAGTGAATATTGAAACACAAACATTGAAATATTAGTCAACTAAATCTATTAAAAGAACTCTTATTGCGTTCGACAAAGGAGAACGCTTTCTAATCTTGACGTCACGACTAGATGCTATGCTTTTTTGAAAATTTTTGTGTAACATTTGCCTCGTTTTCGTGTATATGGCATTTGCCTCCATTTCGTGTGGTTCCATGTGCTCTGCGCAGACTGCGCTGTTCTCCATATTTTGAGAAGGTCAGTTTTGTGTGCTGTCGACCCTGTGTCGAACGCATTTCACTAATCTATGATTACTCCTAGTATTAATAATAAGCACTTAATGACTGGCCCCAAGGGAAACAGTGAGTTTTGTTTCCCCGAGACCCTCAATGTTCCCCGAGGCGAATCGTTGTTTCCCTAGGGAGTTAATGAGTTTTGTTCGCCCTAGGGAGTTAGTGAGTTTTGACCAATGACACGTGACACGTTCTCCTCCAATTGGAAAACGTATTTGAGTTGGGGGGTATAACAAATAGAAATAATTTAAACAAGTCAAGCTTGAAATGAATTGACCGTCGCGGTAAGTAGTGACAAGGAAACTGACATATCGAGCGTTAGCCGTTCTTCAGAGCAATATATCGGTATGTTATCCTGTCCTCACGAAAGGCCAGGCCAGGCAAATATTTAAAATGAAGATCATTTAGAGAAATTGTGTTCTACTGATAAAAAGATATATGTAAACGTTTAGCTTGGCTGACAGTGCGTATTAATTTAAATGTAACTTATATAACAAGCACTTTTATTTGGAGGGCAAATGCATCGTTTATCTTAGCACCTAAACCTACCTGATTAATGTTAAAAGATTTTTAACAATCTTCCACAATCTAATAGGAGGTGACGTTCTGTCATCCAAGGCGCTTCTTCAAGAATCATGTCATCATGTTCTGGAATGCAACATTTGCACATGCGCAAACGTTGGATTATCCTGAAAATATCAGGTAGGAAATTAGTTCTCATGGATGTTTTGCTTTAAAATTCTTAAACCTGTTTATTCACCATTACTGTTGAAACTGTTCTGGATCTGGTGGTTCATATTTTTGTTTGTTTCATGCCGGACCAGGAGTTATATTCGGTGTGTCGTGACACTTTGTAGGCCGTTCTTTTGCATTTGTTTTTTACTCAGCTTTTTGCAACACTATTGCTGGTAAAAAGTAATTTAGCTGCTAGTTTTATTGTGTTCAGTCCTAATTTATTCAGTTTATATTTGTTACTGGCTGTAATAGACCTTTTTTACGGTTGAAAGTATTCTTTTGTCCATATTCCAATTTGTGCTCCCAGCCTCGTTAACAAGTTTTCAAATCAAAAGAATATTTTAACGGAAACGAGGCTGGGAGTGCAAATTTGAATGCAGACAAAAGAAATTTAAGCCGTGAAAAGGGTCTATAGTTGGTTTTAAATTTTTTAAGTTTTTTAGTTTATTTTTTTTTGTTTGAGTTTTCAGGAATCATATCTTCCCTTAATAAGACTAACAGAAATCTGCACTCGCAGGTTATTTACTTTAAATCCATTATTGTTACTGCTACTTAGACCATTTGATACTAGCTACAGTTAACAGAAAATGCTTCGGACATGGCAATTGGGTTTACATTGGCGTCTTTACTTCGGTTTTCTGATTTCTAATGTTTACAAAACTACTAAAGGATTTAGAATGGCCAACAACTGATAAAACTCACAAGCTTAAAACCTATTTATAAATCATTTGTGTTTAGGAAAGTTCTACAGACTACCAAGAAAAAAGTGCCCATCGTTCTACCAGGGTGGGACCTTCTAAAGGTATGTATCTCTATGTGAATCTTTTGCAGATCATTGTGTTACTTTCATGTCTAAGTCACTAGCTTTGTTTTAAAATAAATAAATAAATACTTTACTTAATGTCTTTACGTGCAGGGAGTGGTTGCCCAATCTCCTGAGCCAGAGACGCTCGACGGCATAAATTTTCGAGTGAAAGACGATTCTATGGAGGGCAAAAACCCTCGGAGTCAGATTGAGATCGTCAAGTCTCAGCCATTGTGCGAACCCCAGGATTCGAACTCGGGTCCGTAGTGGTGGGAGGAGTAAATGACAACCACAAGGTCAACCTGACTCCAGAGTTAAAATTTAGATAAGAATAAAATGTGATAAACAAATAACCAAGTATGAAACTGGTAAATAAAGTTATTGAAATGTCAAATGCAATTTAATCCTGTACTTTTTGTTTAATCATTAACATTCGTTTTTTTTTCTTTTTTGCCTTGCCTTTTTTTTTTCATTGATTTTCGATTCTTTATGTTATGCTAATAACTGGCAGGTTTGATTTTGTATTGAAAAACATTTTTGATTGGTTACGTCAGGACCAGGATAGAGTTTGTCTTGTATTTGATTGATTCATTTCTGTCCTCTTTTCAAAGTTAAACCGTCATGCTGACATAACAAAATAGAACGTCAAAAGATTTTATCTTAAGTTATCACCATTTTTGCTTTGATATAGAATAATAATTTCCATCAATGCATGTTTAAACTGAAAAGATTCCTTCCTTTACTTCCAGCCTGTATTTGATGAAACAACAATGGATACTGAGGTAAAAAGTAATACATTGTTAGTTTCTGACGTTTTTACTTATCGTTGATAGGACTGTTAAAAATCTTTTTAACATTTAATTATCGTACAAAGCGTGGATATTGCTAAGCGTTAGCTTTTGTCGACAGCCAGAGGACGTTTCGCAGCAAGTGAACCTTGTTAAACATCCTCCCCACATGATGCTGGCATCACCGCAAAAGGGAAACCCTTTGGCGTCACCTCAGCAAATGAAAGGCAGTTTCCTTCACAAAGCTTTAAGTGCTGAAAAAGCAGTAGAGAACTTGTCACCAGTAAAGGTATGAAATAGTACTTACTGTTAAAGTGGAGTCCTTCAGACTGTGGACGTACAGTATAAATGTATCTCACATGAAGCTATTATTAACCGTAAATGTAATCAAGATTACTCATAATAATTTTAATGTTTTTAGTCCAAAACTAAAACGTCACAAAAACTAACCAGAAATGATTGATTTCTACTTGAGTTACTAAAAATGACGTTAAGAAATATTCTTTGCGGTTAAGAAGGCCAGTTACGTAACTGTGATTGAGAAGGTCATTAACAACCGTTGTAGGAACCCTATTAAAGAATATGTCAAAAAACTGTTGCACGGGTTACGCTTCTAAAGTTGACCTGCTCCCAACAGGCGTGCCTTCATTGCTCAGTTGGTAAGAGCACTGCACCGATATATTCCAGAGGTTACAGGTTCCAGCCTCATATTGAAGATTGAATTATTTTCAAGCTTCTCTAAATCTTTCGCCATTTATTTAATTACTTAGAAGTCGTAGCATAAAGTAATAGTAATTTTGGTATTATAGATATATCTAACCATGGCTGCACTGTTATCGCAGATGTATCGGGTTTGAATCAAGTTGAAGGCAGACGTTTTTCAAAGATTTTTTTTGCAGTTGCTAAAATTGCGTATAATCACACGAAGAATGCTTTATAACATTGTTGCTAATAAACGGAATAAAACTCTATCGTCAAAAAATAATCTAAAATGTTAATATTTTATCCACCGTTCCTCATCATCAAATGTGATAGTTCGGCGCTTCATCAACTTGAGTAAAATTTATCAGAAGTAGAATAATTCGTGTAGTTTTAATTTTCTATTGAAAATTGTTTCATCATCCTGCCTCTCAAAGACACGGTTATCGGAGCCCGTTTGCAAGTGGGTTATCGAGGTTTACGTCTCTAAAATGTTCTTGTTGTGTATTTGCACCCGTTTTCCGATCACTAAAGGTGTGAAATTCTTTCAGAGGAACTTTGCTGTATCTTATAGTCTAAGACAATAAAAGTTGTATTATCTTATATTGATCACAGCAGATGTTTGATTTACCGTTGGGTGGCAACCGAAGGAGAGGCGCCGCTGCTGGTACCCACGCTAGAAGAAAACTTCCCTTATCACTTGATGATGACAATGATGATGTAAGTCTTTTTAATTCTGTACTTTTCAAGCTGCTGCGACAGTTTTCGTGGTCTTTGTGGGACGTGACTTGTCTCATTGTCCATTTAAGCGACTCGAGTATTTAATTCTAGCTCAGATATTTTATCACTGTTTTATCTATCTTCCTGATATAACCACTGTTCTTTTTTTATATTTAATAATAAGAAGAAACTCTATGTGTTGGATAAAATACATTTCAAATGTTACAATTCAAGTATAAATGAAATATAAAATGGATTTTAGAGGAATTGATAGATACAAGATATAAGATATACATAAACAATGCTGAAAATAATTCCCCGATTAAATTTACATTAAATAGCCATTGTACTTATATGCCAATCTATTAAAAAAAAGAAATACAAAACTGGTGAATAAAGGACTGATGTACTACTTTAAAGAGAAGCTTGTCAGTACATCAACATGATTAGGAGTTCGGGACAAGTCAGAATTTACAACCGTAGACAGCTGTTTCCTCCTTCTTGGGACATGTCAGTATGGTGTAGCAGAGAATAAACCAACCATGCTCAAAGACTGCAACCTAAACACGCTTGCCGAGCCGGCTGGTTTATTCTCTGCTACCCCGTACTGACGAGTTCAAGAAGGACGAAACAGCTGTCTACGGTTGTAAATTCTGACTTATTCCGAGCTCTTAATAATGTTGGTTCAGTAATAAGCTTCTCTTTAACGTAGTACATCAGTCATTTATTCACCAGTTTTGTATTTCTACATTTTATTGACTGATAGATCTTCATGGATCCTACGTATAACACGGCATTTCGTACACGGTCTTTGCATCACAGTCTATATTTCTATTTAAAAAAGCTTTTGGTATTATAATGGGGCTATTCCAAAAATTATAAGAGTTTCTAAAACGAGGCAGATATTCTTGAAGCGGGTGATCAGTTATTTGAGTGATGTTTTTGAAAATTTTACGATCAATATCCTCTGCAACTGTAAAAGTTACCTATGTGGTAAGAATTATATTTTCTCTTAAAACATCGCTTTAGAAATGACTGAGTTAGATCACTGTTACTAGCAGCTAAAATGGGCAGGCCATAAGCAATTTGTGGTATAATTATATAGGTGGCATTTAATCCGTAATTGGCAGCATAGCTATTATTGTTTAATGTTTTAAAACTGTCCAATTAAGGATTAATTTGTATTGTTTCAGTTAGGAGTTTCCCTTATAAATAGGCAAACTGTCTTATATAGAAAAGATAGGACAGTTTGTCTGAGCCAATCAAATCCGAGAAAATAAGAAATTGGCCAATCAGTACAAAGCATACGGTCAGCGCTGTTGTCGCAATTTGTGGTTGGCAATATGGCGGAGTTCAGCTACGCAGATTTGCCAAATTTTTCCATTTTTAACGACGTTTTCAGCGATACAACCGCAAATGAGAGATTTGCTACGTTGGCAGAACAGGAGCTTGCCAACCTGAGAGACAAAAACCAAAACCAAAACACCTCCAGAAGTACAAAAACTTGGCTGAAGGTTTTCAATGAGTGGAAAGTGCGGTGTAACGAAGCAAGAGCGTTGGAAGATATCCTTCGTCGTGAACTAGACATAATTCTTTGCCGATTTTTTGCTGACATTTGAAAAAAGGACGGTCACGAATACGAACCAGAAAGTTTGGCAGTCATACAGTGCTCGTTTGACAGTCATTTGAAAAACGGTGGCAGAAACTACAGTAGTTTGCGGGATCGTGAATTTGCAAATTCAAGGCAACAACTTCAAGCGACAGCAAGGGAATTACGAGTGCAGGGTTACGGAAAGCGAGAAAATGCCTCTCATGCTTTAAGTGAAGCAGACGAAGAATTTCTATGTTAAACATTCTGCCCAAGCTCTAGTCAATGTAAACTTCAAAAATGTCACCGAACAACTGAGTAGCTATATAATTTTAAAATAAGTAACAGGACTACATGCTTGTCCAATCTCAAAATAATTGGATTTAAAAAATTCCTTTGACAACCAAATTGTCAGAATTTTTTCGTCCAATTATTTCCAAATTGGACAGCATGTAGTCCTATTACATTTTCAAACTAAAGTTTTAAACATGGGTTACCTTTTTTTCTAAGACCTCTAGTTTTATGGCAATTCAAGTTTTTTGCTTGCCTTGTATGCTTACAAGATCTTGAGACTCAAACAGCTATCGCTGTTGTTAACACTCAAGATGATTCTAGTCTTAATGTAATAAGTTTGGTCTAAGTGTCTGTCGTCACTGTCAATGTTTAGTTAATGTTATTTTCTCTGTTCTGTTCTGCAGGAGTTTGTGTTCATAGCCCCATCTCCTAAGAAGAAGTCCCGTCTGCTGACAGAGCACCAGAAGGAGGTCATGCAGAGTAGAAGGTAATCAGCAACTCGAATAACAGTCTATCTTTGGTGTGAATGAGTTGTTGTCAAAACCTGTTTATTCTAGCATATACATATCGCTTCTTTCCAGCGTCATTCCAGCGTTGTACAATATTTTGGATCAGTCGCAAGACGCATTCACATCTTTTACTTCACAGGAATCGTAAGTGTTGTTCTTTGTCGCTATAATCACACACTTTTCATTTTTTATGTACCTACAATTTTTACCAGGATGGAAGGGGGTTGGGAGACACGACTGAGTCTACCCCGAGGTTGGAATACTAAATCATGAAGCTAGCCTCAATGGTTGGGCGGTTCGAATGCTAGCAGGAAAAAAAAACAATACCTAGGTTTTTTGATCACGATTGAATATTGCAGCATAGGTGTATTTGTTTTTTAATCTCTCGTTTATATTAATCAACTTTTAGTTAATTAAGAATTTAGGAGTTTTAATGTGTGACGAAAAATCGTCAAATGATTAATTAGTGGTTTTTAAGATATGACCTTTAGGACCTGGAAAGTTTTGGAAAATGTAGGGCGTGCAGGGTTATGGAAAAGTTTTTGGACTTTGCCCAGTCCAACTCTACGTTACAGTACGTTTCGCTCGGCCTTGTGTAATGCTCGAACACCAACTTGTACAACATTTCTTCACCAAAACATAAGGTGCATAATGTATCGATGTAACCAGCAACACTTCGAAATAGCGTACTTTTTCAAGAGATACGTTGGCATAGTGTCAAAAGGACTGCGCATTTGTTTATTTTGCTTTGTTGGGTTTCGTAAATTTGAGCCAAGGTCTTTCAAGAATTTTGAAAATTTTTAAATGCTAGATCTTGTACGAATCCTGGTTAGTAAAATTTTCATTGTCTGAAAAAAACAGCATGTTTTATTGTTATTCACAGATCCCAGGATTTCAACTCAGATAAACAAGCAACCATCTCAAAGAAGGAAAATAAAGGTAAAAATACCATTCCTCAACCTAAGCTGTTTGAGAATTTCTTGCTCAAAATGTTTGAAAAAGCTTATTCTGTAAAGCATGTTTTTTCTTGCTTTTGTTTTTAACAGTCACAAAACGTTTTTATTACAATCGAATAGTCTAAAAAACAAAATAGAAACGAGAAAATTTTTATGCCTAAAGGATTGTACAAACAAAATAAACCCTAACTGCAAAGTTTTGTTATAAAAACAAGTACAGTGTTTCATTCTGTTTTTCATAAGTAAAACGTACATTAGTATAGTTATCTTTTGGTTTGATATGTTTTACAAATTTTATTGTCTAGAGTTCTAATAATTTGCAAAGAAAACTGTCGAGATAAGTCACTTTGCCTTATCGATTCAAAAATAATTTTCACTTTTCAGTAAGTGCCAAGATGTGCCCTGAAGTAAGATTGTTCAAATATTTCTTCTTCGACAAACAACTGCTAAAGTGTGAACGTCGTAGACAATTACTTTTTCAGAGTGAATAACTTGGATTTGTTTTTTTTTTTTTTTTTTTTTTGCTTAAATGATTTTTCTCCATGAAGTGTGACAAACTGTATTTTTATTTGCTCTTTCAGCGGACCCGGAAGAGGTTCAAGTGATGGCGGTTAGTGAGAAAAACATCGACGCATCTTATAAACCAATTTCGATTGACGATGAACCTGAAACAGAAATGAAAAACGACGTTGAAACTTTAGAAGAGAATGCTATCAATAAGAAAGATGTTACAAATGATGAATCGTTAAAAAACTTTACTGCTTTTGAGAGTTCCTCACCTACAAAACAAGAAAAAGGCAGTAAAAACTCTGACGGATTTTCTCCAGATATTATCCCGTCGTCTCAAACCTCATCCAGTTCAGAGTGTTCATTACAGTTGCGCGCGTTGCGGCGTGTTTCTGTTCCATTAGAAGATGTAAGTTTGAAAACTTGCCGTCCATTGAAGACAAATCCTCCTCAGACGTCAGAGGTATCCAGTTTAGAACACGTCGAGTCCAGTGATAGCCAAGATAAATGTTTAACTGACCAGATAGTTGTTGATCAAGTTTCTCCAATTGCGCGGCGAACAAGGAGAAAGTCGCACGGAAAGATAGATACCAAGAAAACCACCCAGCGTGGAAAGAGTGAAAAACGCAGTAAAATTGCCGAAGACAAAAATGGTCAAGCTTCAATAGATAAAGAAAAGATGAAAGACGTGAAAGAAAAGAGGGAATCTGACTCATTACCAGGAAAACCAACCATTGTCAAAGACTCGTCTCCTGTTTCAGTTTCAAGAATTAAGTTCGTGCGACCTTTATCGAGCGGCGGAAGTCCCGTTCAATACCGAATCTCTCGTGTCCAGTCTCCTGTCGCATCTCCTACGACCAGCATTCTTAAACGCACTGCTGCAGGAAGTCTAGGCCAAAGCGTTGACTCACCATCTCCCCCTGGAAAGGTAAAAAATAGCCGAAACTTTATAAACGATATAGTTTATATTCGCGGGCATAAGCATGTTTTTGGCCCAGCAAAGAATCATTTTAGCTCGAATCGCAGGCGAGGGCCTAAATGCGCTCTGAAAAGGGTCCTTATTTGTGACAAAAATATTGAAATTCAGTTTGATTTCTTTCCTTTTATTTTATTTATTTATTATCCGTTTCGAAATTGCACGAGATAGCACATCTGAAAAGTAGAAAGAAGTCTTGAAAGGTTAAAATGTTATTTTTTCTAATTTGACGTTCCACCTTATCCACAAAAATCCAAAATTTAGCCTTTTCACGTTCTGTTAGTGAAGTCAATGTTAAACAGGTGGTCTGCTTGGTACATTCCAATCTGCATGTAGCCAAGTACAAGTACAATAAATGATATTAGGATAGTGTCACCGTTTGAACTTGATTGGTTTCGACTTATCACACTAAAACATTTTTCGTTTTTGACCTCTTTCGAGACCGTTTTCAAACTTATGCGGTTTCGAGGGATACTTTGTGCGTCATAGTGCGAATGGATATAAAATGCGTTAGTGTGGACGAAATTCCTGAAAGCATCAGTGTATAATGCGTTCAGGTATATCAGTTCGAGGTCACAGTACCGTTGAAGATGAGTGAAAGGGGCGTATAACTAGTCTGACGTGGTTGAAAGATTGCCGCTAAAAGATCCGTTTGTCGTCTCTTTTGTTTTTTCATTAGATATATTTTTGAAAATTACAGCAAATGAAACGGGAGCATAAAACAATAAACGATCTCTAACAATATTCAAAGTTTATTTATCTCCTTTCGTTTTATACAACTTATCGTTAATAGTTACTACTTTGTAAATGTAAGATATAAACAAGAAATATATTGACTAGGTGTAAACGGATAACTGGTTATTATATGTTTTTTATCCTCCAGATTAGACGTGTTTCCTTTGCTCTGCCAGTGGAAAAAGAAAACAAAAATGAGAAAAGTTTGGAAAAGGAATGGGAAGAAGAGAGTGAAGGTCAGGGGGAGTCTGTTGCTCTGGTACAAGGAGACGTTGAGGGAACGTCTGGTAGCACTTCCTTTACGGCCATCAAACAGGTGTCGTTAGTTAATAATTTGATCACATTTCTCTGTTCTTTAACGCTCACCAAACTTTGCCGATCAAAAGCAAAACAGTTGTGATATTTCAAAATTAACATCTGATATACACAGAACTGAAAGAAATGTGTTGTGAGCGAACTCTGAGCGAGCGAGCACAGCAAAACCCATTTTCCATGCTGCCCTTGAAGGAATTTTTAGCGACTTCGGTGATCAGAAGGCGGTTGAAACATACAATGGTGATTTAATTGTTCCATTTTCGGATGTTCTCCATAACAGTAAATTGTATTATAGGGGAAGGCTAGAATTTATTTTCAGTTAAAACAAAGAAGCAAATACCTTTTATGCCCCATGTTCCTTCTAATTATGTCGATGGATATAGTCATTCTCCAGTGATAGTAAGTTTAAAAGCTTTTTCTCGTCAAAAATGTAGTTGCAATCACAAAAAAACGTTGGAAAAACAGCATTGGAAATTTTTAGTTGTACATCATTCATTACCAGTGTTTACGCTTTTCTTTAGGTTGTTTAACAATTAAAGCACATTTTATTATATACTCCGTTATCTTAGGTTCGCCGTGTTAAAATCTTTGTGTTTTTTCCTATTCCGCTGCATGGATTATTAGCAACAACACTAAAATAAAAATAATAATGCAAGATTAAAATCATTTTTCAAATCATTCTATAGTTTTATAATTTTAGTTCGAACTCATTGAATGCGTTCGTTTTGCTATCCTGTCCAGTTTTTGAACTACTTCTCCAATTAGACATACATATATTTATCACGAAATATAAAAGAATTTGCAGTATTTTTTAACGAAGTTACAGTTTCTCTATAATATATAGATTTCCTAGCTCTTTAATTTCTTGAGTCTGAAAATTTTCTGAGGTTTTCTTTGAGTTCATCGCAGTCATTGGCACAGAGTGTTTTCAGTGCTGAACTAGGCACATGTTAGAAAGTCGTGGAAAGATCAGTAGGGAAAAGTTTTGACAATAACAGTTTAACTTTATTAACGTCTGAAATCGCTTTAACTTTGACTACTTAATTTGGAAGACGGCTAAGATCTTGACGTAAAACCTGATTTTGTTGAGAAAGGAAAACCGGAGTACTCGAAGAAGAATTCTAGGAGTCAGATATAAGATCAGGCAATTCTCAGCCCACATGCAAGGCTTAAGGTTCGAACCCCGATATGAGTGGTAGCCACGAGTTCTCTGTTATCCTCACTTCCCATTTTGTTTTTTTCAGCGACATTCCATGTTAGTTACTCCCAAGGATGAACAAAATGGGGAGGTTGACTCGAAAGAATGCGTCTTCCCTGACTTGGTTGATTGTCCGTTACCCGTGGAGCAGATCTTACCATCACTGGCTTCCTCTAGTTGGTCACGTGGTCTCAGTCATGTTGTGCATGCGCAAAATATAAGAACCATTGGAAACTTGTCTTCCCTAAAAGAACAGCAGGTATTATGTTTGTTGGTCACGTGGTCTCAGTCATGTTGTGCATGCGCAAAATATAAGAACCATTGGAAACTTGTCTTCCCCAAAAAAACAGCAGGTATTATGTTTGTTGGTCACGTGGTCTCAGTCATGTTGTGCATGCGCAAAATATAAGAACCATTGGAAA
>JAOEHV020519501.1:39547-50955 GCA_025447995.2 Isaurus tuberculatus
CTTGTCTTCCCCAAAAAAACAGTAGGTATTATGTTTGTTGGCATTAGTTCCGTTTCTTTTTGTGTTGTGCAGATACTTGGTTCACAATTAAAATCGCACAAATACAAACTGGAAAAAAACCCGGCAAACTTAATGCTGACGACAATTCCTTTCTATGACTTGTACAAAATTGTAGAAAACCAGGAAACTGTAAAACGTTTGAATCTGCAAATTTTTTGCTCATGAAATTTTGTTAATGCGCTAGAGCACTAGGGTGAGATAAATAAGTTCTATGTTAGAAAATGTTTTAAATTCGGGGTGCTTGGCTTATCCTGCCCCAAAATTATCGGATAAGTAGCTTTTACGTGCTAAAAATAAATTTTCGAGTTTATGCATTTTAATATATTTTATCCACATTTATAAACCACTCATATTACAATAAGCATTGTTTGTTCATTGTTCGTACTTTTAGCGAGTTTATGCATTCTAATATATTTTATCCACATTTGGAACTGAGGAAGAGCGAAGCTTTTACTCTCGAAACGTCTTTATATTTATATTTTAAATCAGTGTCAAAAAATTTTTACTCATTTTACCGTTGTGCCTGATTGCAATTTCTCAATTTTTAGCTTTTACGTGCTATTGTGTGTCTAAATAAATAAAGGACATGTAAAGGAAAAAAAATTGCCCGAGAAAACTGAACCGTAATTTTTACGTAAACGTGTTTATGTTACCTTACCTCCTAACAGGCGATGTTGAAAGCCTTGTAGTTTGTCATCCTAAACTGTGTTAGGGAATGGTGTGTAGTTAGTACATTTTATGACATTTTTAAAGAAAGAAACAATGAATTGTGGTAAAACGCGTGATTTAAATATCTCTGCACTAAAATGTTTTGACCGCCGTAAGTAGTGTAAACTGAAGGCTGACGTTTCGAGCATCAGTCGTTAGTCGAAGCAACAGTTTGTTCTGACGAACACTCGAAACGTCTGCTTCTTACCCTACTTACTGCAATGATCAAATTATTTAATCTAGAGATATTTAGATTATGTTTAATATATAATTTTCCTTTATAGTTTTCTGGAGAAAACTGAATCTCAAAAAAAGATCACTGCAGTTTATCAAGGTTTCTACATTTTAAAGTAAATATAAAAGATAAACGGGAAGTTGTGGTTCATTCGAAATATTTATAATTTTTCTGCTATATTTTATAAGTCCATTTGAGAAAGCAATATGTAAGGCATGTTAGCTGAGCCTAGTTTCTCTGTCTTGATTGTAATTCTTAATAACTGTTGCAGGTGAAGAACTTGCCGATCAAGTCTCCGAAAATCGATACTTTGCGACATGTTTTGAGAACATTCCACAGCAACCAGAAAGCGAGAGGCGCTAAAAGCTGTAACAAAGCCAACACGTTGCCAACGATATCGGAGATTACCGAGGAGAAATGTATGTACATCTGTTTAAATTTTTCCTCGAATACAGTGGTACTAATTTTATTGATTATCGTAATTCTAAAATCACGAACACTTTGTTACGGAGCCATCCAAAAAATTAATCAGAAGTAAACCATGGAGTTTGTTAAAACAATGGGAGAACTTTTTTGGAACGGTGTTCCATGAACATTAAAAATAAGATAAAGTGTGTCTTTTTGTTTTAAATAAATTAATGATTAGTTATATTTTGAATAAACTAGTTTTCTTTTCCATTTAATTAAGTAATAAGTAGCCTTGGCTTCAGAGTTTCCCCAGATTCTCTCATGTTAAAAACTATTTTAATGTTCTTCTCTTCTTTCAGGTTTCGACGTCGGAACTTCCAAAATTTCTAATAACGAAGATCAAAGGTCTGCGTTGACAATAAAGGAAGAAACGACTCAGGTTTTACAACCAGAAAGTGGTATTCAAACAGCACCTGACTCGACCACTATTCATAATCAGACTGCATGCTCGGATCATGTGACACAAGTCATTGGTGAAAGTGATGGAATTATTTCAAGTTCCTCTTTGTCTGAGGAAAAAACTTCTAGTTCTTCTAACTGCCAGGATATTGAGGAGTTGATGTCAGACAAACCGTGTTCACATGTCTCCTCTGACATGATAAGTGATCAGCTCGTTAACCCTAATGAGAATGGTGATTCTACAGATGAAACAGAAAACGAAGTTGAAGGTCGGGTGGAGTCTTTCACTCCTCCACTTCCCGTCCCAAAAGACTTGCTTGACGACGCGGAAGGAGAAGAGATTGTGACTCCCAAACGCTGCTCTCATGCAAAAAGAACAGTTTTGTTTGACATCAATGAGCACGATCATCAAAAATCATCTGAAAACAATGATCAAGGAACGAACATGGTGAATGAAGGCAGTGTTGCTGCTATAGCCGTGGGCAAGACTGACAGTATTCTCCGACAAGCCAAAGGCCAAACTGTTTGCCAGGAGAGTTGCAGTTCGGGTGAAATTGCTGATATAACATCCCATTATTCAACAAACCCTTGCACTTCTAAACATCTTGAGAAAGATTTAATTAACACGCCAGTTGATTCTCGTGAAGAAACTATGAACGAAGTGATGGAAAACAGAGTTATCAGCAACTCAAGAAAGGAATTCTGCGAAAGGCTACACTCGCTCATGCAATCGGCAACACCCGACATGTTGAGTGGACTCACTAGTTCCGAAGTATTCGAGTGCCATCAGGATTTAACACGTCTGATATCGGAAGTTGTGCATGTACTGAAAGAAAGATGTAAATCACCTAAATAATCTTTTTTTTCTTGTACCATACTTCAGAAGTGATAACTGTGTATATGGCAGCGTAAGTTAAGTTTGATACAAAAACTTTGAAGTGTGAAAGGGTTTTCGAATGAATCAAAATCAGTGACGAGCAACATTAGAATATGTTCATTACTCTATGGAACCTTTATGATCAAGGTCGGAAGATAAAATGTTTCTCGACCCCTTGCTCTTCGCTAAACCTTTTTAGAGGATTGTTTTGTTAAAAGATTTTTAGTATCAAAATCCCAAGTTGAACTGAAGAATCCACAAGAAATCAGCGACCTAGCTGTAATTTAGACGGAGTTATATCTTTTTCAGTGTCCTGCAATAATCTCGCTATATTACGTAAGCCGCAGCTCATTGAAATTCTGTTGGTATTAGTTTTCTTAAACTTAACACTTTATAGTTTCCTCGATTTTTAAATTGTGAATAAACTTGTACGCTAAAACCCAAGTGTCATTTTAATTGCGTTAGTTTGGAAGACGAGTTATAGAATCAACTCCATCGTAGACGATTTTGAAGGCTAAAATTTGCTTTATTTGCAGTTGTTATTTGAATTTTGAGCGTGTCTTTGATGGAAACAGTAAGTCGATAAACAAGTTCATCTGTCAAACAAAATGACAAAAACTCATAATATTTAGAAATATTTTTTTAGTGATCGAACGACTTTTTCACAGCGATCGATTAAATGCATAGTATCCGCTGGTTTTCACACATTGATTTTATTTTGCAACAGGTACGAAAAGCGCTAGAGTTTTAACTGGTAACGGCGGTCGAGAATTAATAAAAGGAGTATATAGAATTGTTAAACAATTTCGATTTTAATATAAATAGAAAGTAAAGTTTGTTCATCCGTATTTTAAACAATTTTAAATCCATCTGTTGTATCATGCGAGAAGGGTTAGGATTCGGTGAAGTTATGTTTTGTTAGAGGCTGCCTGATAAAGAGTTAACAGCGAATAACAAAGGGCTAGAGTCGTTTGTTAGGTCGATCAGTTTTACTGATGAGTTAATGGTACCTTGCAAGCGAACTTTTAAAAACCATTTTTAGTTAATGTAACAAAATTAATATTTTAGATATTGATTTATATTTGCTCCTTTTAAGTTTTTAATTTTTTTAAGATAAAATACATTTTTGAAAGCTAGAATGTTGTTTTAGCGGTAAAGTGGTTTTTTACACAATATTTGTTTTCCAACTTCCCGTGTGATTAAACATGAACATTTAAATTATGTTTATTTTACTATTAAGATATGGATTTCTATACTTGAACTTCATCTCTTCTCATTAGTTCAGTCTTTCACCGACTCGTTTCCCCCTAGACTGGACTAACCGCGACGTCAGTGGAAACAACAAGTACAAATAAGCCTCGTTGCGTAAATAACTCAAAACAAAGTTAATTAGTTTCCTGTGTTGTTTACTAAAATTACTATTGCCGAGTTACGGTGTCAACAAAAAGTTTTTGACTAACTTACTCTGGTCTTCAGGTCCTACGCTGTATGAGATGTCCGTTCTAGAGTGTTTCGCATGCTCTGTCAAGCGGATTTCACTAGTTAAGTTTAGATGATTATGTTCACGGTTTTTCATGTAAAAAGATTATAGGTTAGTAAAAAAACAGCAGCTGCGAGAAGTCAAAAATAAATTACACAATGGCAGGTCAAGCAAAAGAACAAAAGGAACAGATGCTCCTCAGGGACAAAGTTAACAGTACAAAAGCGGTCAGTAAATTCAATTTTTGTTCGTTTTAGAGAGAACTTATTCCCACATTAGACACAGCAGCGGTAGAAAAATCTCATATTAACAATGAAAAAGAAAAACAATTTGTAACTGAAACAGTTTTCTTTATATAGATGCCCCCTATAACGAACAGTGCCGCTTGGGTTAACACAGAGTTTCAATATGCCCAAAGTAAAGGTCACAGATTGGCGCATAACCAGAAACCAGTCTTTCGCAAATAGATATCTATCACACAAAGGTTGATTTTAAGTGAAAACTCGTAATTGAGTTAAATTGCGGTTTCTATTGTCTTGTCACAAGTGTAAATAGATATGGTGGTCCTTTTGTTATTTCTAGTGCTTGTGGTGATATTGTTGGGTACCCTTCAAACTCTTGCACTACAATACTTGACCTTAATAACTAATTGGAGAATCAATATAGAATACCAATTTAGACTAATGCATTGTGAACGCTATTTCCCAGTATAAACAGCATTGGTACATGGCGGTTTAACTTTGATTATAAAAAAAGCTGATGCAACGCGTCGTCTGATTGACTTTGTTATGTAGAGCACTTTATTTTTGTACAGCCTAAGTGTGTTTTATTATGCAAATTACTTTTGAAACGTTTTTTTAAATAACGCGAGAGTTTAATTGCTGGTGATTAAAATATTTAATCGTCGTAAGTTAAGTAGGAAGCTGACGTTTTGAGGTTAAACTTTTTCGTCAGAGCAGGCAAAAGTTTTCAAAAACTATTTGGAGTGTTTTTTTCTTCACTCAGGGAAATCTTTCAGAGAAGAAGTCTAAAATTTGAAAAAAACCTGGTTTTTTTTCGAGCAAAAAAATTCTCTAAAACAAACACGCTGACACTTTTATACAAATGGAATTTGTATAAATTACTGTATTTCTCTGAAGTCTTTTTAAACAAACGTTTTTTAAGTTTAAAGCCAGAATGAAACAACAGTCACTACAACTCAACCAGTTACACCGGCTCAACCAGTTACACCGGCTCAACCAGTTACACCGGCACATCGCCTTCTTTTTCACTGTAGCAGTTTCCAGTAAAATTTTAAAAACAACGGAAATCGTTTACAGTTACATATACTTTGAGTTTCGACCTTAAATCATACCTGCCATACAAAAATTCAAATATTTTTAAGCAAAAGTCGAAAACAAAGAAACTTTCCCATGAAGTAAGAGAAAACATTCAACCAAAATCTAACTTTGAAGTTTTAATTTCTTATTTTTACTGTGAAGCTTAATAACGTGTAAAACAAGTTTTTGTTGACAGAAAACAGAACTTACCTGTAGCTCCAGTAGTGTACTAGTTAACATTTTGTTAGAGACTGTTAACATAAAGTTAATATACTTTTTGAATTTTTTGTTTTCTTTTCTGGTGTTGGAAATTCTTTCATAATACCAAAATTTGATTCTCAAAAAATCATAAAAAAAGGCCAAACTTGGCACCTGCTTTGGTTGACGTCCACCAAAAACCGAGTACGACGTCGGAATCAAACTGCACGTGTAAATGAAATCGGTGTAAATGTTGTTTTGTAGCAGCAATAAATGCATTGCTTGATACCAATGCACCTACACCATACCACTTCAGCATGGCGGGCATACTTCTGCAATATGGCCCCAATGCATTTACCGTAGTGTGCCATAAAAAATTGAATTTTAGTCTTCTTCAGTCTATTAATTTTAAATCTTACTTTCGTCAGGACGAAAAAAAATTAAACTTTTAAAAAGCTTGTAAATATTACATGATTTTATCTTTCACTGGACATGCAGGGACTGAGTGACGCCATTTCTCAGCTGCTCTTGGTTTGTGGCACTTTGCTTGCTGTGATCAATGGGTTTATTCCGCCATTCAGCGCCATGATCTATGGTGGATTAACTGATGAACTTGCTACTCGTGAGGGAAACTGCAGTTCATTGGAAGGGATTTATTCTAATGAAACGGGACTCACCCCAACAATCACCAATATCACCAAAACTGAAGGAAAGGGGAAAACTGAAGGAATCCACTTCAAAGGATCAGTGACCATTACAGAAATTCAAAGCACAACAATAGCAATTACCTCGACTATGATTATAGCTGCGCTAGCATCGACAACTAATTCAAAGTTTGCAACACCATTTGTGTCAATGGCAGTACAAAAGACTACAACGACAATAACTATTAAGAATGCAACGTTTTCAACACCAATAACGACAACAGCAACAGTATTTGCAGTAACGGTAAGACCAACAAAGCCAACACTAACAACGACAGCGATATTAACATCAACAACAGCTCTTAAAGAAAAAGAGAGAGGAATAGCTGAAATAAAGAAAAAGAATGTTGCTATTAAAGTTGTAGGCCGTGTGAAGGAGTTCCCAAAAATAAAACCTTTGGAAATAGAATACATTAAAGAAATAAAGAGAATAGAAAATGTGACGACTGAAAACAATGAGAAAGAAAGAGATACAGGTGAAAGAAAATACAAATTAGCAGATCCAATAAATAATCTTGATGATGTGTCTAATGGAGGGAAAAAAGAACCAAATTTCAGAGATGTTAGAGTGCAGATGCTCGAGACAAAGGAACTTCCTTTTAGAAAGATGGTTCAGATTGAAGACTTTGGGAACGTGAAGCGGGAATCCTCATCTAGCCATACACAGGGCAACGAAATTCAAATAAAAACCTGGCAATTTGAAGGCGAACAAAAATTGAAGGCGAAAATGGATTATTTCGAAAGTGGCGATATATCTAAAAGTGTAAATTTAGTAGCTTCTATAAACCACAGAAAACAAGGCAACGGAGGCCCAAAAAGGAATGTTCGTGGCCATTCGGAGAGTTTGTTTGACCAGTTGTACTCACCAGGAAATACAACGGCATGGGACAGTCTGCCTAAATCAAGGATCACCAGTAGAGTATTGAGTTTAAAGGCAAAGCATTCAAAACAATTGCAACCCGAAAAAGAGGAAACTTTCATTGAACTTGCCCGAAGAAGTACTGGCTTAAGCCGGATTACCTCATTTCATGGCAGTAAAACTAAGAGAAATTTGAAAATTGAAAAAGCTGAAGGTTCAAAGGATGGAACGTACGTCACAAACTCTAGCACCAGTAACATGAAGGATGAGGGCAATGGTAGTGAACTTAGAACCATTAACACGAACGTCAAAAATACAAACAACAGCAGGAATAATTTTATGGACACTTCTTTGCGTGCAACCCCAACAAATTCAAGTTTGACCTCAGGAAAAACAACATTTTGCTTGAGTAACGAGGAAATAGAGCAGAAAATGAAGAATTACGCTGTATATTATTTATACGCAGCCCTTGTAACTCTTTTTTGTGCTTATGGAGAACTTGTCTGCTGGAGTATGGTAACTGAAAGAAGAGTGAGAAAAGTCAATATGGAATTTTCCGATAATGTTTTGAAGAAGGGTCCAGAAGTGTTTGACACACAGCTTCATGAGGGATCATTGGATTCTTATGGAACTGAGTAAGTCGAGCGGTAGGTTATAAATGCGGGTCCAAGGGTAAGATGGTTTTTGGGTAATAATATTGTTCTAAGAGGTTTACAGATTATTGGTCATCAATATGGTTATAGGGTAATAGTATGACTCGTAGGGAAAGAATTTATTAATATGATCCATAGGGCAAGAAGAGATATAGGGAAATAATATTACTCGTAGGGTAATATATTGATAAGCTGATAACAAGATTTGATTTGATTAATTAGATAAACTAGGATGAGAATGTTAGTGGATTGATATATTGTTTGATAGGATAAGATAGTTTATGAGGTAATAGTATGTTTCTTTGGGTAAGAAGGTTCTTAGGGCAGTGATGTAATTTACAGGTAATAATTTGGCTGTTAAGATAAATGTTTCACAAGAAAATGTGGCTCATAGGTACTTGCGGTTTATACGTTTATATATCGTACCTGGCGAGTGATGATTGATTTTACAAGGAAACTATATTTTAAAATTTTTCTGTTTCCTTTTTAAACACTGGCATCTTTCTTTACACGTATGATTTAGACAACCCTAGACGATAAAGTTGTGATCTTCAACGTAATAAATGCAAGATGATCGAAACGATTCAATCTAGAGTTGAGTAAATCTTTTCACTGATGCTAATACTAACTTTTCTTCTCAGCTTTTTCTTCTCAATCCAAGGTGAGGTCTTTTGCATTTTGAAACAAAAAAAAATGACAGTAATTTAAATACAAATGATTATTCACAGTGACATGGGCGCCTCGCTGATAACTATTGAGGGCGCAAACGAATTAAAGAATGAAGGCAGCATAGGGGCGGAAATTGCGTCAGTGATTCAGGGTGTGGCCAGTTGCACTTCGGGGTTCCTTGTGAGTTTCATTCAGAACTGGAAAGTCACCTTGATAATGATTGTATCCGTACCGTTTCTTGGGTTTGTTAAAGCTGCCGTGAGTAAGGTTAGTTATTGAATATGTTGTTCCTTTGCACCTCCTAACCTTTACCATCAACATTTTCTTCATTACTGCCTTCATAGAAATCACTATCATCTATATTTTTATCATCGTTGTCATCACCATCATCGTCGCCATCATCATCATTGTCATATTATCATTGTCATCATCAACATCATCATTGTCACTGTCGTCATTATCATCACTGTCATCATCATCATCACTATCATCATCACTGTCGACATTATCTTCATCAATATCATTGATTATCATTATGCTCATTAATCATTATCATCTTTATTGTTACCATCGTCATTATGTAATTTGTCAGTCATTAATACTTAATATTTAATAATAATAATAATAATATATAACATTAATATTTTTGTGACAAGAAATCTTTTCTGTGTTGATTCTTTTGATTGCTGATATAAGGGCTTACATATCCTTTACAAGTTCTAAAATAGTTCTTTTGTTTGCTTCAGTCATTGTTCCACAAAATAAACATTTCAATGATCCAATGTTATTCTATTGCGATTTAACTTGACTAAATTGTTGGTTTGTTTAGTGTCTAGCTTGGCCCGGTTGATCAACGATTTCAATGAGCTCTGTTTCTTGTCGAAAAGTTCACATGGAATTAAAAAAAATGGGAAAAGAGCTTAGTGAGAATTCAAACGAACCAGAAACCAAACCCAGTTCAAATTGAAACTATTTGTCCCAATAAAGTGTGACGCGAACACTGACCAGTGAAGTGTTAAACAATTTATAAAAGGTATTGTGTGATAATCTTACATTTAGGCCGAGGTGTTTATTAAAGCACAGAGAGAAGAAATACACCGGAAGGCACAACTTCTGGCCGAGAACAGTTACAAATCAATGCAGACAGTTGTTGCTAACGCTGATCAAAATGTCGAATCCAAAAGGTAACAAAATGGCGCAATAATAATTGTCTCATTGAAACAGTTCATTGTCACGGCATTGTACCTATTAACAAGAGAGGTCAAACGAACCGTCTTAATAGACATTTTGTGTTATAGTTTTATCGGATGATGTGAATTTAGGTTGTTTTCGCATAACTTGTTTGTCGAGACAAGGAGCTGTCATAGGAAAATCGTCACCGACACGGCAAAACAGACATAGAAACTCAGACGGTCTAATGCCTGTTCACATGAGGCAAGTTGTCTATTGGGTAGAGTCGTCCCGGTCTGTCAAGTCATCTTGGGCCAAGCCAACTTTCCATACAAATTGGACCGTTCATATGCGAACGAGTGAAATTGGGGTGGGGGGAAGGAGTATAGAGATAACTCGGTCTTGTGATAAGGATAACGATAGGGTTATAGAGTTATCTCGTTCCATGTGAACAGTTCAGCTCGAGTTGTCTCAGGAACAACTTTTTCGAAAATACGCATGGATAATACTCATACGGGTACAAAGCTAATGATTCTTAAGGTTACTCGATGTTTGTTTGTTTTTTCTTCTGTGACCCTATCCTCCAGATGACCCTGCTGCTCGAGACGACTCAGTTGCATATGAACCACTGAAGACCTAAATCGTTTATAAATCTGTTCATTCTGTTACATATTAGACAATTCGTAAGTCTTAAACAATTGTCGAAATGAATTCCTTACCTTATAGTTTGAAAACAGCCAGTTACTGAAATTCATGCAACAGCGAAAAACATTAAATGTAACAAAAAACCATAGACAAAAGGTTCAAGAAGGGGATTGCCGCAATGTTGAGTCACATAAGACTTAGCCTTAGAATCGACCAATGTCTAACTAGAAAACCTATAGTTACTTTAGACACTAGACATTTTCAAAATATTCAACTATATCTATGAACTAAAATTTAAATATATTCTAACTTTTTTTAAAGCTAGACATAGTATTTCTTTTTTTTTGTTATATACATGTAAAACTGTGGTATGTGAATAAATTTCTGTTCTTTTCTGTTCTGCACCCAAACTAAGAGACATAAATGTTTTTTAACTTTAAGTTTCTGTCCATATCTGCAAAAACGCATGTTTAATACTTTGTTATTTTTATTCATTCGTTACTAATTGGATTCCAAAATCAGAATTTCAGACCAAAACTCGATTTCTACGTCATTGTCGCCAGGAACCTCCATTAGAGGTTGCTTTGCTTATCCACAAATCTTCTGTTTGTTAGTTTTTCAGATAATCTTGGTGCAAATAAATCAATGAACAAGATCAAGAGCTTGGTTTTAGGTGCTGAGAAGGGCATTATGATTTTACTTTGTTTCGTGTTTCTAGGCTTGGGATTTTGGTATGTATTTTTTTCTCGATAAAACTAAATATTGCTAAAAAATAGATGTCGGAAGCTTTGTGCGTTCTTTGTTTTTAATTGCCTTTTTTAAATCAGATTTTGAAAATTCTTAACACTGTCATTATTGTATCAGTAACATCTGTTAATTAACATATCATTTTATAAAATAAAGCAGATATAACGCGCGCTCTCATTGGCTGGGGTGACGTTTCTATTTCTCCATATAGATCATC
>JAOEHV020519502.1:0-32055 GCA_025447995.2 Isaurus tuberculatus
CCCCACCCCATCCCTTTCCCCGGCAATTGTTTCATTTAAAACTAACGCTGTGTTACAAAATAGTCCGTCTTTCTAGAACCGGTGAGGGGAGAAAAGGTGATGCAAGACGCATTGCAGCGTAGTCGTCAAACGTCCTTGATTTTGGTCGACGAAGATTCCGCTCCACAAACAAACCATTTTCCACGTCACGTGTTGCACTGCTATTGTCTTCACTATCCTCGTCATCTGATCGTTCATTGGGTACCTCTATGGTGAATTGTGGTGTGACGTCATTAGTCTTAAGATGGCCGTTAGTCAAGGGACCGGAAGTGACGTCTTCCAAAGTATCTTCGCCGTCCATGTTAGTTTGGATTCCAATTTCAACCGTAGTAACTGACAAAAAAAAACAGAAATAAGCATTTATACAATCGCTTGAACTGCTTTGTGTGGTACAATAATCAATATCGTATCAAACACAGCATATCAGAAGATCGCAAAACCGCTTTGTATTTCTAAGCATTTAGATTGAAAATAAAATGTTCAAAGACTAGTGTCAGATGTCAGATTGGAAAATATCCCCTATCACTGGTAACTTTACTGTAACTTTGTAACCCATTGCGTATTCTACAAAACATTATTCGAAATCATTAAAAAACTAGCAAAAACGGACATTGTGCGTGTGTTACAATAATACTTTGTACCTCTTACTGAGGTTTTCATCAACGACGCCATGGTTGACACATTAGGTAAACCACAAAGTCCGAGGTTTAAACACCGGCTATGCCGGGATTTACAACTGAGTTGGTAAAACGAATAGTACCAGTTTAATCTGCTGGAAGCTAACCTGTGATGAAGTCAAAGACTCTCGTCCTCTTAACACTTGCGCTTCAATGCATGACAGATCAAATTTAGAAAAGGATTTAACTTTTTAGCTTTCAGGTTTTGTTTAATTCATTTTATTAAAATATTTTTGAGGGAATAAAGACTTTTGTAAATATGGTAGTTTTCTTGCAAACCATTTTAATAAAATAGAAGCAATGCTTTTATATAACACCCACTCTCGAACACTCTCCTCGTCAAATAATTTTCTGTATAGGTCTTTTACTCTCAAAAAACACAGTGTCTTACGTTTTTTCTTGCAGACAAAAATTGAATCAAAGAAAAACACCACAAGAAGAAGTGCGGCCACAGCTGATGAACCAGGAGCACAACTCTGTACATAGCGCAAGAAATCTTCACATTTTGAGCATGTCGCCCTGAAAAGTGAAGCAAAGTAATTCAATTTATGTTCAGGCAAATACTAAGATAAATACGCAAACTGACTATGGCAATGAACAAGGCTGTTCCTATTGATAAAAATACCAATTTAATTACCAAGCAGAAACCCATAAACTCAGACAAGGAGTGAACTAAACCAGGAGCGTAAACTCGTTCCCAGGACTTTTCCCTTGGCTTTGAGCCCTGGCCTCAGCTGGTTATTCATCATTTTCATTGGATCAAAAGATTAATTTATGCTTTCTTCCGCGAATTTCATTTGCGACATTATCTTTGTTGTAGCTATTTAATTACTTACTTTCAGACACAACAACGCATTGGTTAAAGCAATATAAGGTTATCTATGTAACGTCTTTGTTGTGTCAACTATGAGAGGAGCATGCAAGGAGCTCCATAGATTATTTCAAAGTCAGTAACATAAAAAACTTGAGCTTTTTTTAATTTCAAATCTGTGGTTAAAGTCAAAGAGGAAGATCTCCTTGCACATTTGGCCTTTCGAAAGTATACCTTCAGAGGGTCTAACTTATATGGTCTAGTTCTCTATCTGATTGGTATAAAATTCACAAGTCATTAATAATCCTAAAGTGGACTCAAGACTCAAATGTAATACGGCAACGGTCATGCTTGAAACATTGTTACAAACTGAAGAGGTCCAATTCGGGCGAAACCGGTATTTTTATCAACCCTTTAAAATTGCCGAGAACCCGTTATTTGGGTACAAAGAAATAAATATGGCGTATGTTATCGTTCTGTCAGTGTTCAGAAATTCAGAAAACAAATCAGTGAAACATTTGAGTTATTTGAACATACTCACTAATCTCTGATTACTACTAACAATAAAAATAATTACAATTACAAAGTTAACTTACGTTGTGTTCGTTCGAGGGTTAAGCTGTTGTATCACAGCTATCATAACTCCGCTTGACAACTTGTCTGCGAAGCTAATTGAGCCGTAAACAAACGCACCCGATTTCTATGGGAACCAACATAAAAAAACCTTTTCAGAGACGCGTTCTTAGAAGCTGATACATATAAATAAACAAATACTTGAATGAAAAGTGTTAAATGATCTTCATAATATTTATTCAACTTTTTTTTCTTCTAATTATCTATTTTACTTGTGCATTCGGACGATATACCGTGACCTAGGACTAAAAAGATAAAACAAACAAAGAGATTAAAAAACCTTAATGATAAAAGGAACTAATACAAGTCCAACTTCGATTATCCGGTTTTTTTTTGATTAACCGGAATTTTTTCTCTGTCTCTTTAAAGTGGGACCGAGCCACCGCCATTTCCTGTCTCTGGTCCACTATATCTCTTTCTTCAGTAGTTGCACATCTGAGATGGTATTTGGCAAAAAGATATATGGAAAATCTGTATTAGGCACTTATTGTAAAAGGCTCTTAGCTTGTTCTCGTTTATTCGCCAGGCTTCGACCCCATATAGCAACACGATTTGACGTTGAAGATTTTGAGCTTGATTTCTGTTTGGAAAACCAGATCTTGTCAAGGCGCTTGATTGTCACTTGTGCCTTGTTTATCCTTAACTGTATATCTACTACTCATCGTCTCTCTTTATCCACTACTTATACCATATATGTACAGTCCTTCGCATCTTCCAGCTCCATTCTTCCTATTTTTATCGTTGTGTCATCTTCTGTACTCCCTCTCAAGATCTTTGTCTTTTCAGCATTTATCTTCAATACAATTATCTTTCCTGCCCTTTCCACTCTTTTCGATTTCACCCGCATGTCCTCTAATTTGCCAGATGTGAGCGCCAGGTCATCCACAAAGTCTAGGTTTTCTAGTTGTGAGCCACTGTTCCAAGGAATTCCATTCCCATTTCCTTCCGTCGCTTGCCTCATCATCCAGTCAGTGGCAATCAAGAAAAGCAAGGGCTGCTAATGACATTGAACCAAGGGCTGCTAATGAAATTGAACCAAGGGCTGAGTTCTCCTTCATTCATAACGGATCATTCGAAGTCTTTGTAGCGTAGTTCTATAAGCCTTACTTTCTTGTCATGAATTCCATAGTGTCGAAGAAGGTCCCACACGCTGTATACAGAATCAAAGGCTTTAAAATATATATGGTATCAAATTTATCGTTGTAAAATCACTTAAAGAATCAAGAACGTTTTCGACTCAATGGTCATCTTCAGGTGAAAAAATTAAAATTTAACGAGAATGACGCAGTTATACAGCTGACAGTTGGAATTAATTATGTAATTCGCGCGAGAAAAAAAGACAAAGGGAAAGTTTGAACTTGCTCGTTTAAGTTCGGACGGAATTTGGCAATAAGCAGAGCTTCAAGGATGCAGCGTAAGATCCAGGAGGAGACAGGAGTGATAACTTTCCAGCTAAACGAGTGATTTGGATTTGAGGAGAGGTGTCGGTCAAGTTCAGAAAATTTAGTTAAATCTTTGTGTTCACCGACGCGTTCTTCAAAATTCCGTAATGATTCACCAATACGTAGATTCGCAGTTGCACTTGCCTAGGTGAACAACGTGAGAAGGGTGTGTGTTTTTGTCTTTGTTGTTGAAAAGAAACTTCACTTTCTTTGTTACCCAAACAATATTAAGTTTACACTGGCCTTTTGTGTAAGAATAAAGAAATCTCAGAAATTTACTGCTTTGTTTATCATTTTCTTCGCAGAAAGCAGATTAATGTGAATAACTTTGTGATCATCAAACCAATGAACTGAAAGCAATGTTTCTTCTTGGAGTTGATTTGAGTGTTCAAAGCTATAGATGGTGTTCGTAATGAATTTAAACGGGAATACAGCATTCATAAAAGATTTCTTTATTGTTTGACTTTTTGTTGGTAATTAGATGATGTGCGTTTAGCGCGATGTAGGGCACTTAAAATTGTATTTCGTTTCCACTTGGCAGGGGTATTAGACTTCTAGTGGACGGGCATATTTCCCGACTTCTTGTAAACAGGTTTGGTGAAAGTAGAGGTCTTTTGACGATAAGCAGTGTCTAATATCACCCTAATATCCGCTTTACAGTTGAAGAAAATAAATAAAATAAATAAATTTCATATTTACATAGCGCTTATAAATAATCTCTAAGCGCTTTACATGAAATACAAGGCATAAACAGTTGAGGGTCTTAGAAAATCCGCTAAGGCGGCTCACATACATTAGAATAACCAAGAAATGCCCTCAGTGAAAGAAGAGACAGACCACAACACCGGGATTACTACCCTGCTCTTTTCGATAAGAGTGTGGGTTCTTTTAAGTCCCCCGATAGACTGTCGATAGACTGAACCTACGGTTTAACGTCCTTATCCGAGAAGACGCGAAAGTCTAACCATTTGCAGATGTTAGAACAAAGGCAGCACATTCTCCTCAATTATTTTAAGACCCTGAGTGTTGGTCTGGCCGGGATTCGAACCCGAGCCTCCCGCTCGATCGACTGTCACCTTACCAACTAGGGTAACCAGGCGGCGGTTAAATCCCAATCATTTCTTAGAAAATATGATTATCAAGAGTTGGTGGGAAGCTCAAAAACGAGATGACAGTCTATTCTTATAACAACAAAAATAGGAAGTTTACGTACCACCTAAATTAGCTACCATCAACGGAACACTGGAACTTTTAGTTTAATTATGGGCGAGCTATGGAAACTAATGCTGATTAGGTTTTTAAAAGAAGAGAAATCAATATTTTTTCGACACACACAATATTACTATGATGAGAATGAAGATTGTGTAGGGCTAAACGGTTGGCAGGATGAATGCATGCAACAAGGGATGACGAAGAAATACTTTGACAGTCTCAATCAACTATCTTACCTTATCATAGGCGATTAACTCCGATATAAGTGCCAATGACGTCACTAACATCACAGAACCTCCGCAGCCCATTAAAACTGCTGTCCCATAAACGGCATTTCGGTTCCCTACGGTTTGGACATAGAACCAAAAACAAGCTCCCATGGACATGACTGCTCCCAAACAGAAAGTTATCTGAAACAACAAAAAGTTTTAAATATAAGTAAACTTTACAACTGTAGTGACCGATGAAATGCGGGTAAATTCTAAGCACTGCTCAACAAACATTTGTTTTTGTTGAATTTGCAAGAATCACAATTTTATTCCCCAAGCTGGATACTTGACAGAATTTAAAAATGATTAAAACTATTTCGTGCCCCAGAACTTGCTTGACATGTAAATTTTAAGAAAGTCCGCCGTCAACTTCATTTTTAATATCAGTTTTATATTTAGCACATTAATATCGAATGATTTGTGATGCTTTTATAAACAATATGCGTGCAAACTAATAAGGACACACTTAAATAATGCCTTTTTAAAATGTCAATTTTGCTAAGACATTTTTTTAAAAAGCAGTTTAATCACAAAACATTTATTTTTTTTGTTTGTAGGTTGTCCAATATTGCTCAAATCTTTATTTAAGAAAATTCATTCTAATTTACGGTCTTTACTTATCATATTTGTCACTTGTGTGCATAAAGTGCTTTAAATAACATTAATCATTCAATAAGCATCGGTACTTTTACATAAATATTATTTATTTCTATTTTTTCAAACACGTTTTATTGTATATTCTTATAATCCTATGACACATTCCCAGTCCCTAACCTTGCTGCCCATGCGTTTGTTCAAAGGTTTCACGGCTACACTGGCCACCACACCGCTGATCAACACGACCAATGGGAAATAAGCAATGGCTTCCTGCGTTAAGATAAACGGAAGAACTCAGCAAACTGACAGTAAATTAAACTTTTCCTGAGAGATGATTTACTTGGATAGTCAAATAACTGAAAATGTTGCTTTTTGGATTGAATACAAACTTTATTATAATTTCCCTGGTACACGGATATGAAACGTTTATTAATGATAATCTTTAAAATATTTCGAGATATAAGTTTTGGGGATTTTGTTTTGGATTTTTTAAAGGGTATTACGATTTGGATCTTGTTTAGTTTGGGTTTCAATTTTCCCAGACATTACCGAGTTCCACTATATAATTGCCTTAACCGATCTCGGGTTCCCATAACCAAAGCTTTTTAGCTCGGGAACTGTTATATACTATTTTTTTGTTCTTTTTGATGTTTCCATGGAAATTAACCGTGGGCATTTTCACTCGCGATTTATCGGTCAAGTTCAAAAAAACAAATTCTCTTTGGCTAAAAGCTCATAAACCGTGGGAAAAAGTCTAGGGTTACAGCAGCTAAAGTCAAACTCTAACAGAGGTTTTCTTGCAGTTGCAACAGACCTTTGGACTCTCCTTAATAGTCATTGTAGATTGTTAAACATTTTCCTGCCGTTGAACAAAATGTTCACTTTTCATACGATTTATTCGTTTCTCTGAAAACAAGGATGAAATTAAAAATAGGTTTTGTCATGAAGTTTGGTGTACGTTAACGTGGCCACTAGTGACTTACTTTCTCAAACTTGAGAGTTTCGGTGAGGTAAAGAGGAAGATACGACTGTGAGATATTCACCACCAAACGGCTACACATGTAAACGAGGGCAACCTGCAAGGAACATGATTGATCAACATACAAATCATTTCACATATAATGAACATTAACAGCCCTGGGAGTGTGGCTATGGACACTTTACTTGTAAAGAAAGTTGAGGCTGGGGCAAACAAAAAACTATAAGTGCTACAACTCTGTTTTTTTAGTGAATTAAATTTATTAGGGTAATGGCTTTATTGCATCAATATGATATCTGTTAAGATCTCTACCTTGTAAAACCCAGGTTCTTTCAGCCAATGTTTCCATGTTCTGCCGCCGTTGAGAATTTTATCTTTGTCAACATAATTTTTTGCTATACTGGGTTTATCAAGACTGTCCTGCCCTTCATCTTCCTTGTTTGGGTCAGACGGGAAATTAGTTGTACCGTTACAGTGGTCCTGTTTTTTCTTACACGATTTTTCGGATATCGTCGTTACGATATCGGGTGAAGCGCCACTTCTTCGGCTGGGCGAGGATGGTTTGTAGGATACCTGGAGTAAAGCTGGATGAAAGATTGAAAGTTCAGTACGAACTGTCCTAGTGCTGTGTAACTAATTCAAGGTATCTCACTTCATCACTCTAAAGAATTTCAACATACGCATACCTCGCTTGGGACATCCACTCATGCAAGAAACTTAGATTTACGATTTAAAATACTACTGTAGAGAAATTTAGGAACCGAGTAAAGGTTGTATTATTTAAGTTTAGTTATAGTTAAAAATATGTTTTTTTATGCTCTAGCGAAAGCCGTTGATATCTTTTTCGAATGTATTTCTTGAACAACTGACCATCAAAGTGCAAAATCATTAGTTATCATTAGCTGCACATGGCGTTTCATAACATCACAGAATTTGTTTGCGTACAAAAATCTAGTGTGATCTGTCATGGCTGAAAACGCAAAGAGGAGGTTTTTGTCGCTGTTTAGCTTATATTGAATAAACGAATATTCCCAAAATTTTTTTTACGATTCAGCAACTTCTTCGCTTCAAAATCGAGCTGGCCACGCCCAACAAAGATGATCATGAGTTGCTACAAAAAAGAGTCTGGGTAATTCCAGAACGGGCTGTGACGTCATGTCAGGAAGCGTCAACCCTTCCCGCCAGTTCATTTTAAATTAATATGCCTGATAGCTGTATTGTTGCGGGGTGTTCTAATACTTCTGACTCAGAGAAAGGAATCGCCTTGCATAAAATTCCATTTTATGATGACGAGCGAAGTGAAGCGAAGACAAGAAGGAAAATGTGGACAGATTTTGTAAAGTTATGCATTTACACCTGGAAAAAGTATAAGCTAAATTAGCATGAATACTTCTGAAAGAAAACAGTCTACCGTGCAACATGGCGAAGTTGGTATAAGCGTACTTATCATATGTTAAAATAATGACTCTATCGAGTTCTTGTTCTCTCTCTTAAAGAATTCTCCTTTCCCGATTATATTTTTCAAGCCATTCATCGTTCGCTAAAGGTTCTACTGAATACAGGCCTTCGTTTTCACTGCCACTGTTATCACAAGCGAACGATTTTTGTGCTTCAAATTCTAGTGCTTCGTTCGTGTCATCAGAAGCTGATGCAAGGCTTTCTTCATCTCCTTCAGATAACAAATCCCTATCGTAAAAGTTTGCCGTGTTGTATTTCCATGCAAACTCGAACATGCAGTTTTTGGCGTAAGCAAACTGAAACCGTGTTCTTCTCTGTTCGTCAAGCAAATGGACATAACAAAAGCTTCGAGAAGCTCCTGTAGTGACGTCACTCGTCACTAATCTTCCATTACGAGATCAACATCATTGGGCGTGGTCAAAGCGGAAACTTTAAAGCTCGATTTTATGGCGAAAGTGTGACGGAATCGACAAATCTTTTTTAGAATAGATTTCTACGTATTCTTGAGATACCAAAACCGATAAAAGCGCTGTTGGCCAAATAGACACTTTAAAATAATAACTGCTTTTCGAAAAAACATAGAATCGTTTAGTGGCGTCAGAGATAGGTCAGACCAAGCTGAACACATATTTGCTCCTTCTTCAAAAGCCTGAATTATATCCTCAAAGGAATTTAGTAATAATGCTACTACTGGTGCAAATTTCTCAGAATACAAATCTTGAAAACCAATGTCGAGCTTCTAAATGCCATGGTTTACTAAAAAACATAAAACTATTAAAGTACTATATGTTTCATTTTAATTCATCATCAAGTTTCAAGTTTATTTTATTTACCACATGTGCAAGTACTAACTTAGAAAAAAGAAAGCTTTCCAAAGGTGAAGGTAGAAAGGGTAATGATACCTTAACTATTTACATGGATCCTTGTCACTCCCCAACCCTTTCAACCATATCAGAACAACATTTATAACATCATTAAAATTGTCATGCTTAAAGTAAGAATGTATAAAATACATAACTGCTGATATTACTGAGTCTACCTTTCTTATCATTCTTTTTTCCTTTTTCCTTTTTATTCTTTCCTTTTTTCCGATTTTTCTCTCGCTCGAGCAAAGCTTCGCAAGGTTGTTCTTTGATGCAAATGTGGAATACAACATTAAAGAACGTTCCAACGCCCACTATAATAAATGCCAGGTACTGAAATAGAGAATAGGAATTGTGAGATTTTGCCAGTGACGAAGCTGAAAAAAAAAAGATGTGTTGACGATGGAAAGTAGCCAATGATTGTAATACTGATAGTGATAAAGGTGATTAGGATGATAATAGTGATGATGGTGAAGATGATTATAATGGTGATTATGATAATGCTGCTAATGATAATGCTGATGATGATGATGAAAAGGAAGGTCAGAAATACTTGAGACGATGACAATACAGTCGTTATAGTTTCAAGCGAATGACGCAAACAAAAAATTATTCAAAAAAACGCAAAAAGCTACTAAACGGAAAGCTGCCTAGTTAAAGAGTTTTGCCTTTAAAGAATTCGACTGTTTGTTCAGTGCTGTCTTTTGTTTTCTAATACATTTCGTATCAAAAAAAATAAGACAAAATTGCTGCTATTGTAAAGAAGTATTTTCCGATGCATTTTTTTTTTGACAATTTTTATTCCCATCTTTCGCTTCAATATGGTGTTTTGCAATACAAAAACATAATTACAATCTCAATAACTTTATTTATTATTCGTTTTATTTCAAAATCACCAACATTGTTTCAATACAAACTATTATATCTTAAAGTGATACCTTCTAACTGTATATTATACGAAATAGCTAAAGCACTAGAAACTCAAAAGGTGTAAATGAGTAAAACCTACCATAAACTGCTTCCAGACTCCAGGATTTAGTGTTTCCTCCGAACTTTGGCCGAGAAGAACCCACGTCACTCCATAAACGAACATCCCACACAGGAAAGTAACTGCTGACCTGTAAAGATGAAAAAGGAACATTTTTGCTAAAAAGAGTTGTTCCTTTTTCACGACACACGTATAGCTGGATTGTGCCTGTTTGTTAACTGTGTCGTGCTGACTGTCCACGGCTTCTAATAATTGAGGTCAATTATTTCTAATGGCATATTTAATGGGTTATGCTCGCTAGACTCTATTATTGGCCACAAATAGCTAATTAGTACGCATGTACTAAGAGATTTGTTGTCAAAACCATGTTCAGTTTAAATCTTCGAGTGTACAAATTTGCTATATTATAATGCTGAGTGTATTTGTTTATCTTTCTTATATATTATTTGTTTTTTTTTTGGTATTATACCACTTTCATAATTAGTGAAGAGTTAAACGAACAGCATATATAGTTTATTAATCAGTGCTCCAAGCATTTCCTTATCTCTATTTTTGGTTAATAACTATAAAAAAACAAAATAGTTTGTTGCCTTTCTTACAAATTTAGAATTGTGAAAAACAAAACAGCAGTTTGTAACTCTGAGTTCAACAACTTCACAAGAGCCGAAGCATCTCTCCTGGGAAAATCTAACAGTGATTATTAATTTCTTGACGTCTTGAAAAATATAATGCAGACAAGAAAAAGCTTCTTCAAGTTTAAAAAAAACTCAGTTTTTTTGTTCAAGAAAGAATGGTTTGAGAATAAGGAAGGGAATAAGTTCGATTCCTTTTTACCACATTATTTTTTGATACATAATATTTTGTCTGGAAAAGAATTTCATGTGGTACAAGTCACGGGACTTACAGGTAACCGGGGTTCATGGTGGTATAAGGGAAACCCTTCAGTGAAACGTACCTTCCTGCCACCAGCTCTACCCTTTCACTTTCTTGTTTGCAAATTTCTGGAATTAGTGACAAATGGCCGATCTGAGTTGAGCCCCATCCGAATCCAAATACTAACGCGAAACCAATGTAATAAAACATTTTGGTTGTGGTAGTACTACTGTGAGTGCATCCTATACATCGATTGTAAATAAAGGGAAAAGCTAAACTAACACAACAAGAACCAAGTAAATGCCAGGTTTTTCTTCTCCCATAACGGCAAACTGTCTTGTCACAGATAACGCCTATTAATGGTGTACAAACAGCTTCGAACACTTGGCTTATGAGGAGCACGTAACCAGCATTTGCACTTGGTAGTTGTGCAACAACAGTCAAGAAAACGAGAAGATAACTGAACCAAGTGTTACCAACAAGGTCGTTCAAAACATGTCCAACTATAAACGCTGCTTTCTGAGGTAAAGATAACTGTTTTTGCTCGTCTAAAGTCTTGTCGCTGTGGAATTTTTTAAGAACTCGTCGAATTGTTTTCATGGTGTTGATTTATGTCACCAGTGTCGGCCTAGCTTCTGTCCATTGTTAAAATTTGTTTTTCATTCAGTTCCGGGAACCAACAGGCAGACTTTCAGAGTCCCTAACCGACCCACTTCAAACATTCTAAACTGAATCTATACCAGGATCAATTTCAGTGGAGTAAAGAACTGTGCGAGTCCCAACTAAAAGCTATAAGTTTAATTTCAACCAGCATCCAATTACGTTTTTTTCTTTCACGTGATAGTTATGCACAGCTTGAAGTATGTCTGTTTGTCCAAAATTTTCAACAAATATTACCCAAGAAGACTTTCCGGTTTCCGAAGCCTGATGTCCGGCCTTAACTCCAAAGGCGGCAAGTTTTGACGAGCTTGTATTAGTTTTTTTTCTTAGTGTTTTGATACTTTAAACAATAGAACTTTCCAAAATAAAACTTTAGGCTTAGGCTATCTTAGTCATCAAATTATTAATTAAGATATGATATTTATATTCCGAAGAAGTCTTGTATAAGTTGTAACAGCCTCACTCTGCATTTACGGGAAAACATGAGCAAATTTTGGCAAAAATTTTAAAGCAGTAAAAAGGAAGGTAAATGATATTTTTAATATAACTATATGGTAGAGATCTGATGAGTTGATCAAAAGCCGAAACCAACGAGGAAGGCTTAGCGAAATGCTCTAGTCAGTCTAGTTTCTAAAGATTTCAGTACATTTTGAAAAACAAATTGATAATATTCTTTATAATTTTTACTTGATAAATAACGTTGAGATATAGATATTTCTGTATACCCTGTAAAAGACCGATCGTTTATTACGTCGCAAGGGACGGGGGGGGGGGGGAGAAGGGCGTAGGAGGCGGTAAATTTTGATGGCGGCCGAAGAATAAAATATTATTAATTTCAGTATGAATAGTAGGGGAATAAATTTTAATCTATAATGAAAACGATTGGGTTTTGTGGTTTTCCAGCCAAAAATTATTCAGGGCGGGATAAAATTTAAAATACTGACATCTTTTCTTTGAAAGCAACCGATCTTTTTCAACATAATAAACAATTGGTCCCAAAGCGACGTCGATTTTAAACTCTGTTAACTAGTGTTGATTATAGCGTGAACGCAGTGTATGGAAAAGAAAAATATTTAGATTATAAAACATGCATTTGACATTGTACTCCAGTCACGCAGACAACCGATTTACTGGAAATTTGTGGGCACGCGTTCAGGGAATATCTCACTCGATAGACCTTATCTAATGAAATTATTAGTCAATACAATAACGATGATCAACTTCTAAATAACGCATAATTTTATTCTTGCTTGGTTGCATTAACCCTCTTATATGTTAATGACTTTTTTTTAGAAAGATGCAAGAA
Organism: Isaurus tuberculatus; assembly: GCA_025447995.2. NCBI lineage: Eukaryota > Metazoa > Cnidaria > Anthozoa > Zoantharia > Zoanthidae > Isaurus > Isaurus tuberculatus. Next base: position 12,808 of record JAOEHV020519502.1, read on the forward strand.
AAATACTATTGTAATAATTTCAAGTCATTTTTTGTAGCGTCTTCTCGTAGTAAAACTAACTTATGTGCTGTATGTTTTATATTTTTTACGTCTGATGATGACGTCAACAAAAATTTGCATAAACAACAACCTTTTATGAATTTCGTGTTCCCTTGACAGTTTTCTAACAAGCATTTAATGCATTAAATAAAATAAATTTTAACCTAGGACAAATGTTATTATGTTAAAAACAATAACTTCATCCTTTAGATTTTATCGGTTACTGAGTGTATTAAAAGTTACATTAGCAATAACTTGAAAACAATGGTTGTTTTTTCTTTTCGCTGAGAATAAAGTTTTAAAAAAAAATTTTTTTATTGATGGTACAAGGTTAGATAGGTAAACATTTTATACATAGATGTTTAAACCAAAGGTGTCATCGTTTCTTACTTGGCATTTTTTTTTAAACAAAAAAAGAACAAATTGAGAAACTAGTTCAAAATTATAAACTTCGAATGGAACCGCTCAAACTATGAAAACAAACTAACCCCAGGTTAACCGCTAACCCCAGGCTCCCAGACGCGACAAGTAATAAACGTCTTGGTGAAAGGTATTAGGAAACATTTCTTCCCAACGTTGATAACGCGTTTTAAGAAACAGGCTACAGCACAGCTATATAGCTATAAATGAACTAGGGCAAAACACATTTTAAAATTATGTCGATTATTTACTTAATATTATTTTTTATAAAGCTACGAAAGACTAAAGATAGTTTAGAGTGACTTACCGTATGGCGTTCAACTCAACTCTTTCACTGAACCGCTTTGCTATTTCTGGTATAAGTGACAAATGACTCAACTGCATACAACCCCAGCCAAATTGAAAAATTGCCGCAAACGCGTAATAATAACCAAGTTTCACCTTTGAGCTAGCGTCAGTACATCCGAGACATTTGTTGAAGATGAGAGGAAATGTTACACACACGCAGACTGCACCAATGAGATGCCATAATTTTCTACGACCATACTTACAAACAGTTTTGTCGTTGAGATAACCGATAAAAGGCGTACATACAGCGTCTGTAACTTGGCCTAATAACAAAACCAGGCCTGTGTCCCCACTACTAAGGCCGGCTACTTTGTTCATGAACACCAGCAAGTAACTGAACCATGTGTTTGCAACCAAATCATTGAGTATATGGCCCACTCCATGAGCAAGTTTTTGAGAAGTTTCCATTCTCTCTTTTCCATCTTGACGCTGCTTCTTTTGACAACACAAAGGAAACTTCATAATGGAGCTGAATATTGTCCTAATTTGATCGTCTTTTTGTACACGGCTGAGAGTCAACGCTCAAAAGAAATCACCATTCGAGATAGTGTGACATTGACGCAATGACGTCACATTAAGCTAATATTTACACCAACGTCACCTGAGAAAGAAAATAAAGAAGCACTTTAAAGTTTGTTTTACAAAAATCAAACAATTATACGGAAATGCAGAACTCCAAGCTCGCGATACTAAAAAAACAAATATAATAAAACACACAAATACATTTCTTGACGACAAAATGTACATTTGTCAACCTATACCTGTTCAACATAATTGAAATAGTGAGTATTACTAAAGGTGACCCTAAAAGGCCTATGATTCATCTTGGCTTCGCAAAGCTTAACCCTAACGAGGAGAAAAAAATAAGCTTTTTGATTAACATAATTGTTAATGAGCTCTAGCTCATATGAAAACTAAAAGGTTGTATTATTTCTTAGCTGGATTACAAACGATCTCTAACTTCATTTTTTTTTTACAAATTCTAAAAAAAACACCCGAAGATATATTTTTGAACAAAGATTTTGGTAATTTGACAAGCTTGAGGGAACGTTATAGTAGCAATCCTATGAGTACTCTCGACAAATTTACCAAAATTACCTTTCAAATAATTTTTCTACAAACTTAAGCCCGTATTGAGGCGATAAGATGACGACAATGAAAGTTCTAAAGTTAACCATCGAAGAATCCATATTTCAGTCCTTGACCAGTGCAATATTTTAAGTGTAGCAAATACTAAAATCAGGGCTGGTGCAGAATAAAATGTACAGGCAAAACACCTAGTCCAATTACTATTCAGTAAAAACTGTTAGTCTTATTACCAGTATTGTAATTCAATATGGTTTTAAATGGTCTTGACGCAAGTCTAACAGAAGTTCTGGATTCCTTTGTTTTACCGTTCATTAAATCATGACGTGTAAAACTCAGTTTCCTTAGCTCGCGCTTTTTTATGCATCTTTTTTTTTCTGCAAAGAAACATCTACCTTGCTGGCTCGCGTTATCATACTTTGAGACATTATTCTCATCTTAATGATAAATTAATATTGTTAAGATTCTGTAAAACTGGAAAAAAATTCATATAGCTTGTGTTGCATCGTGAGTCTAACGAAGGTACAAAACTTGATGATTAACTTTATATCAATATTATTGATTTTCTTGTAAGTTATAAGAAATTTTATCAAGTGATAGAGAATTTCATCAAATGCTACTTATGGCTTTTTTAATATTAGGGCCAAGTGTGTTTAGTAAAAAAAGGGGTAAGTATTGGAAAGACTTCGGCTTATCAAATAAAATTTAAAAACTTAAACGGTAAAAAAACTGACGCAGATTACATGTAAAATGGGTATCACTTCAATAAAATTTGATTAAACTTGTGTACCTGCTTTCTTAAAACTACTCAATGGTTTCTCGTCATAAATCCTTTTCATTATTTAATAATTTTAAATTCTTTTAGTACTTTTGTTATATGTATCTGATGGCGAACAAGTCAAATTTTCTCTGTATTTTTAAATCGTTCCATTGTTGTTGTTGTTTTTTGTATGTACTCTTTTCTTGAACTTCCTTACAACCAAAAATAAACACGCGTTAAGTTAACACTGCTTTTGAATTTTTCATAAGCCAAAAGATAAACTTCATCTAAGAAAATCTCCCGTTGCTCAATGAAACTTTACTAACACTAGCTGTGATTGGACCAACCCATTTAACCATGATTAAATTGGATTTGGTTTTAGGCAAAGATTTTTTTGTGTGTCAATTGAATGGAGACATCCGAAAAACAAACAACCTTCGTTCCCGAACTGAAAATTAAGATGTGTCTGCTCCCTGAAATGGCTCGGCCACCACTGAAACGATCTGCTTAACTTGCGCCTGCTCGATTGTCATATTATGCCTATAAATTATTAGTAGGAGAGAGCAAGATTTCTATTTTTATTTGTGCTCTTCCCGCCAAATTTTAGAATCTGTAAACTCAATTATCTAATTATGTATGTTTAACCTGAGGGCCTTGAGTAGGCTTTTATTATGAAACCGCAAGCTGCAGATAAACATCAACTTAAATCAAAGCGAACCCAAGCCATTGCCCAAAATCCTGAACCCTATCTTGCAAAGACACGATAATTTTAAAATTTCTTGCTGCTGAGAAGGACAAAATCACCGTTTGAATACCCACTGGGTATGGACTCATGAGCGCGTGACAAATACTAATTTTAGTCAAGCGTTTTAAGCAAACGTTGAGTTAGTAGACAGTCAGTGATTTAAACGATCAGTGTAGCTTAGAAAAGCATGAGTATGCTTTCTTTCAGGAAAACAGCTACACTCGCTTGGCACTAAATAACCCAAACAACACAAGCGCAAAACATATATACTGACAATAATGCGATTATGATCATCAAAACCACATAATCTATCAAAGCAACAAGAGCCTAATTACAAATATTCTAAGATGATACAAATGAAATCAAATCACCATCGATGACCAGAAGTCCCAATAGTCTAGTTCCTTGCTGATCAATTAATGTTGTTGGTTCGATAGATCACAGTGAAAGTCCGTTGACATTGTAAAAATTAGATATTGGAACACAGAAATTTTGAAAAGAATGGAGAGCCGAACTGATTGTTTATAATCCCAAGAGTAATTCACTGTACGTAGCATTATCACTGCACCAATTGTTTATATTTGTTTCACGATGTATGATTAAAACGTGTTTTGAAGTATTGACCTTGGCCGATATTAATATCACCTGCGGGTGGGATGTCGCTTACTTTATATATGCTCTGAGGAAGTTCTTGGTTCAACCATCATAAGTGTTGTGTATCATGTTTCATCCCGAATATAGAATATTTTACAGAGAGAGACCCATAGCGGTCAAGATGTAAGATCCGGATAATAATAAAATACCGACTCAAAATTATGGTTCAAGGTGCTTCCCACACGGTCCTTGATTCGAAAAGTGCATTCCAGCAAAAGACGTGGTTCAAATGTTTTGTAAACTTTTTCTTAATATAAATTTATAATATAAAAAGTTGGTACCTTAAATATATACGAACTTTTCCATGATACTGCATACATGTAAAATTTAACAAATTTAAAATCTCACAAAATATTTGTAATTAGATAATTAAAGATTTCGCTTTAGGCACAACTATATTCTGTATTTGAATGAATTCACATGATATTAGGTAGGTGTACACGTGCTTATATTTTAAAAATAACCACATCATTTTATTCCATACGAATTAACATGATTCTACAGATAACATCACAGGGTGAAATTCGGTAGTATATTGGTTTTCACGCAATATGGCGCTCACGACATTCTGTTTTTGAAATTATGACAAATCAATGATCAAACCAGTGTTGTGTTAATCTTTTATTTTAATTATAGTTATATCAACTTTATTTCATTTTTATGGTAAAAAGGCAGGGTTGGTCAATTAAGAAATTAATAATTTTTCATGAAAAACAGGTTTCAAGTTGTTGTACATATCGGCAAAGTGATACTTTGTAGAACTCAGATCATAAAACTTTGCATTGGATCTTTATTTGGGAAATTTGTTTCAAATTTCTTGGTTTTACAAGTTCTATGACTTTCTATCGACTGAACGTAGATCAGTGATCTCACTGTTCTAACTATCGATACAAGTTTTCCCATAAATTTAAAAGCTTTTCACTTACTCGACCGTAATATGTCACTTTACAAACGGTAAGCTTCTTTATTTGTGAGCAAAATTTTTAACGTCAAAAACAAATGTTAGCTTATTTAATAAACCATGGTACCAAAATGTTCAAATATGGTTCTAAACGACTGTTGTGAACAAATTAAAATTCTCAGCGTTCGACAACTCAATGGTCATGGAGACAACAAAATCGTTGAATTTATAAAATTTTTGAATTTATAAAACTATTGTGAACAAATTAAAGGTTCTCAGCGTTCGACAACTTTATGGTCATGGAGACAAGAAAATCGTTCAATTTATATTATTCAAAACCATCAATACATTTCGGCAAATGAAATCATTTATCAGTTTTTAAGGTATAATGATTTGGTGCAACCGAATTTCAGTTTTTCTTTACCCCATGAAAACAGAATATTTTACTAACTTTGAATCTTTTAGATTCTCTAGCTTATCGTTCAGTAAAAAAAGAACATAGTTTGGGAGGGTTAAACACATCTGTAAAAATTTCTCTTACACAAACATTCTCACAGGAATTTTCTCGAGTGAGCAACTCTAAGCACGAAAATCTATAAATCTGAAAATATGCCAAAATATCTTTCAAAATAGCCACGTTCTTTGGTCATTCAATGACGGCATTATGCACATTGCCGTCTCGTCCATCTTGATTTGCTATAATTTTCAAACCAAACAACATGTGTTTTTTTTATTAAATGAGGTGGAAAAACAAAAGTTGTTTGTAGTGTTCATGTTGTTTTGATTGAACCATTTTATTGATCAGTTTTAGCGGCTGTTAAACACAACAATTTCAAAACTGCTATCGAGCATACGGAAACACAACAAAACTCGACAACATTATATCCGCAGCAGCTCCTCTCTTTGAGCTGTGTATATAAATGAATGGCTTTTGAGCAACAAATAATGTAGATATTTTGTACAACCTTTTATAGATTGAGAAACAGTTATTTAGACCGATTTGCACTTCACAAAAAATTCTATAATCGAACCCTACAGTGGCTGGAGCACAATGTTTTAATCAAAAGACGATACGACGACATTGGACTAGAGAAAGTTTGATATATTTCTGCTTCACTGATTACTAAGGAGAAATGAAATTACTTCTTAATCTTAATTGTAATAGTAAACTTGTACAAAATGTTGCCACATACCTATGCCGTATTTAAAGAACATACTCGAGAACATGTAATAAAAATTATTTTCGTGATACGGAATCTTGTATCCATGTGCTCTGAAAGTGTGTTCATTAAAATTTCGTAGAGTGTACTTTGTACCGACTAGCTACAAGCTGCATTTACAATAGCCAACATGGTCACATCTGCATTTGTAAAATGACACACTTTTTTCAGTCGAGTTTACTTACATATAACATTTAAAAATACAGACTTTTCAGAGTATTTGATGCTTTTCGTGAAACAGGAAAGACTTTGTTATTAAGAAGCTTTGGACAGAATCTTAAATTTGCTTTAGGCTTAGCGTACAAACGACGCGATACATGATTAATGTTGGAAATTGGACCACTTTATAGCTTTTAGAGCAGAGTATATTCAAAACTGGTACTACTGCTTTGGTTTTTTTATACAGCTTACTTCTTTTACTCAACGAACTGGAGCGGAGAATGGAAAGACCCCTCGTTCAAATCAAACTCATCTCGACCTAGTAAAATATTTTTACGAACCGGATGTTGTCGAATTCTTATAGGGCTATAAAAGGATTTCTCCTTCTACTTGTTGAACATTGCTTACTCGTCTAAAATGTAGTTTCGTTTTTGACAAACTTTTTTAACGAAACGGATTATCTTGTATTCGCAGCTATATTAAAACGAGTACCTTGTATTAAAAACCGATTTTGTATTAAACAAGCTTTAATGGTCCGTCGGTCTACCGGGCAAATGAAACTGATACACAACCATAATATTTAAATTCTAAGAAGCAGAACTCGCTAAAAATATTAAATAGCTTTTGTTGGAAAATCAGTTGCACTGTTGTTGAGTTGCTTCCTTTTTAACTTGTTGTTTCAGACATACTGCTGAAGCATCAGAAGGTGGTGAAAATGAAAAATCAATCATAACGACTCTGGCAAAGAATATAAAGTTTTACAATTCAAATATAATTTGTCATCAATTCGAATTCTTGAAATAAAGAAAGATTATTACACTTTCTATTTTCATTTACAACAATAATATAAGCAAGAACTTTTAAAGATAAAAATTAAAGCAAATGACAAAAACAAAGACAAGCGATACGATTTTCATCACTTCACTCGTAATGTTTCGTGTCTGATTTTTTTACAAGGTCAGTTCAATTGGAAGTCTAAGAAAACAGTCACTTACCTAATATAAGAGAAACGTGATATAAACCTGTTGGGTGTTAAATGATCGCTTGATTTCATGTATTCTTGAATTGGCAAGTAGTTCAGAAGATTGTCAGCACAATTTCCACTGCAATATTATTTCAACATAATATCTTTATTAATGAAGTATTGTGTTAGTGTCAAGCAGGAAGCCGAGTATCTATTGTACGTGACATGTGACTCAGTTTAGAAATTTAACGCACTATGAAATTCACAAAATATCTTGCTTTGTATCTAAATTTCGAACGGGAGGTGATAAGACAGTCTGCTCAGTTGAGGGTACATGAAGTTTGATTTTATAATTGCAGAAAAAGTGCATCACAACAAAGATTAATAAAAAATGATAAGAAACTTAAACGATAAAAATATTAAACATTACAATGCTATTTGATCTCTTCTGGAAACTAGTATGGCTGCAATTTGTGCTTTTAATTTTTTTAACATTATCAGTACATTTTTTAAAAACTACGAACAACTAAAAATGTCTGCACGTTTTTCCTTCTGGTCTGAGGAATATTATGCTGAAACTAAAAAGAGACTGGCACTAGACATTGCGTGGTACATAGCATCTCGGGATAGCATCGTGGTTTTCTGTTCATCTTTGTTGCGTTGTTTGTAAGTTATTTACGATTGCTAGTGGCCAACATTCAACAAAATGAGTGATGCAGAGTTTAGGGAAGGATCTGAGGGGAAGGTAATAAATAACTATTTTGTTTTAAATTGAATTTTGTCTTGAAGGCATTTATAAATTGCCTAAGAAACGTGTTGTTTTTACCCAGTATTTCCCATTTCAACCCCGCCATGTTGGTTAATAATGTGTCGATGTTTGTGTTTGTAAAGCTGCATGGTAATTGCAGGCAATTTTGGTTTATAGAACAAATTCTAGAAGTTTCATTTTAAAAATGAATTCTTTTCCTCTAACGTCATTTGTCATGTTTTTCATAGCGCCAGCCTTGCTGGCTTGTTCGGTACCGCTGGTTCAGAAAACAATACATTAAAATCAGCTGAATTAGTTTTAAGTCTTTATTAAATATTAATTAATACCAACTATAAGCTAAAGCCCAAAATGTAAATAATCTGCTTGCTTATGGTCTATTTGCCTTGTTACTTACAAATTTGTGCGGGAAAATATCCATTCTACCCTTAGGGTGGTGTGCGCCAAAACCTATGTCCGATTGTACGAGACAAGCAGAAGTTAATTGGGATGTGCTAGTCTTTAACATAACTTGTCCGCAGGACAAGCGTATTTTTAATTAAAATAAAAAACACATCATAAGTTACATACTTTTAAATTTCTAACCATAGTTTCAAGCCAAACGTTTTGGACAAGCATTCAAAAGTCTTTGAGTTAAGAGGAGGCGGTTTGATCAGTAACGCTTTTTTAAAATTGATGGGGTATTAGCAGTGTTACATCTATCAGAATATAAGTAACAGGCTCCCATGAAGCCTTCACTCATGCTGGTTTGGCATACTGCATTAACTGGAAATTACTAGTATTCGTGGGAATCAGTGGGATTTTATAAACACACAAGGAATGCAATAAAACATTCCGAATGTGAGACAAAGAGAATGAAACAAGAGCTCACAAGACATGCACATTCAAATGCTTCTCGACTCTGGAAATCAAAAACATCTGGAAATAGAATTCAAAAATCAAAATGATCTGTAAATGTACTTATCTAAAAAATCTTAAAGTAATCCAAGTGTAAAAATATACTTAAAATAATTCTCTGTACATAGTGAATGAAATCCAGGTTCCAGTGACATAGCATGGATAATCAGCAATGGAGGGAACTGCCCATTTATAACATCATAACTTTCAGTGTATCTGAATTCGTAATTCATTTCAAACAAATCAACCATGGGAACTAAATTAGTTATTTACAGAAAGGACCTGACGATATTGTGTAAAGGCGATTACCAAAATTCATTATTTCAACAAGGTCTGACGAAGAAGTAGATTTCTAAAAGTTATATTAATAAGAGCTGTGAATGACATAAAGAGTGCACTGTCTGGCAGCATTTGTAACTCAAAATATATATGTATTGCCTTTACTTATTTCTGTTTTTACTAAGAATACAGATATTTTTGCTGAATTCTACTTGTTTCTTGACAAGTTTTACAAGAACTTCCCAGTTCACTTCGAAATCAAGATTGTCTTACATTTTTTGGCACTTTGCAATTACTGGGATGAAGCAGGAGCAGTTCAGAAACAATATTCCTCAGCTTCTCAGGATAATTTGGTTGCAGCCCTAGTCATCAAATATCACTTTTTGCAAACTGTCTGTAGTGAAGGCAAAGTAGTATTTTAACAAACCACTTAACATAAACTCCTTCATTTCAAATTATGTGATTCAAGCTAATAGTCACATGGGCTCAAAATATCGAAGCTGCACATGCAGGGAAATTTGTGAGACAAAAAATAATAAAAAATGGAGTACATTCCTTGACTTGTTGCCTACCAGCACAAGCAATTAATGTTGTCAACAATACATTTTTTCCAGTGTGGACATTTGTGATAATTATACTTGTTACTAACTGCAGTACAAAGTTGGTAGTAATAAAATTAAACCATGCAAAAGCAGTGTTGGTGGCACAGTTGTTAATGTCTTTATCTTCCAACCACATTCTAGCAATATAAAGGGATTTAATGTGGCTACCTTGTGTCTGCTTGTCATAATAACCAACTGGTGTAAAGAGTAGAAAGTGGGATATGGCTTATATTTTGAGACCAATAATCAGATAATTTTTTTTTTTTACTTTATTGTGTATTATGAAAAATAATGAGAAATTAATTGACTGTAATAAAACAATTGATCATTCTGCTATTCTTAAATAGAATTCAGTTATATTAACCAATTTTTGGAATAAGTGTCACCAGCCTTTGAATTAAGTCAGTAATGTGCCATTCTATTCTAAACTACTGAAAAAGGTTTGTTTTTGATATTTAGGAACATGAACAAGATGAGGAGTATAATGGTGATGCCAGATCTCCTTCTGCTTCACGTTCAAATTCAAGGTCAAAATCTCGTTCAAGATCAAGATCCAAATCAAAGTCAAGATCGCGTTCCTACTCCAGATCACCTGCTCGATCATATAGCAGATCAAGATCACGCTCGCCTTATTCCAGATCACGATCTCGAAGCCGTACAAGGTCAAGAAGCAGATCAAAGACTAGACACAAGAAATATAGATCTTATTCCAGGTCTCGCTCCCGAAGTCCTTATTACAAAAAACGTAAAAGGTAAGATTTTATTTGTACCTGTGGAATGATGCTGTTTAAAAATCTTATTAGATTACTAATTGTGTCCACATTCTGGATCTAAAACAAAAAGGTGATCGCAGTAAGTTTCCAAAACAAAGATTTATAAAGAATGCAATATAAAATTTGCCTAACAAGAGAGCAACAGAGCTCAAGGGGCAGTATGATGGATAAAATTTTTTGTTGGAAATACAGCAGCTAAGATTATGTGAACTCAAGGGTAAATACTGTAAATTCAGGTTGACAGTAAACTAAATGTGTAAGGACAAAATTTCATCATCTGTGTTTGATTTATGTACTACAGTCCCCTTCCATATATTGTACTGAGTAATATTAGTAAAAAAAAATACTAAAACATTCATTCAAGCAAACTGAACAGAATTTGAAATTGCAGAATGTTTACACAGATTATCAGAATTTTTTTGTAAGCTGTTGGGTATTTTGGGATTTTTACATCAGATTTTTATCTACTTCGAACTGTTTTTGATTCACTGAAGATTCTGATTTTATTGCCTGTATACACAATAATATACAGTAATAGAAGTTATGTTATACTCTCACTGCAGGAGTGTTTCTCCCCTCTCAACCAGAAAGCGTCACATTGGAAACAGAGTGAGTAAAACACATCTAGTTAGTGCTTTTGCCACTTATATTTTAGAGAAACATGTGTTATATTTTAAGTTGTGTACTGAGGCAACTAGTATATTTGCTATTTATTTCTATTAATTGTTATAATAATGTAATGTTTTTATTGCAAACTTTTTAATTGAAGATGCAATTTAATAATGATGCAGGATAACGATGACAAAAAATGACCTTGACAAACCAGTTGCCAATGTTGCAGCAATCCAAACCATAATTTCGTTTTTTTCTTCGTTATGCAAAAATATTTTTTCAAAAACATAAGGCTAGAACCTATCAAGAAAAAACAAAAGTTTCTACTAAAATTCGGAACAAAATTCAACTTGGATAGTAATTTACAAAGCCGCCAAAACCATGTGCAGTTTCAATAAGCGGTGTGATTATAAAAAGTTCTTGCTGCTTTTACAAGGCAAATGTCAACTTATATCTCCATGATTATTAATAAAATATTTCAACTTTCATCATTAATTTCAGATAAGCAGTGAAAAACCCATGCTTTTTTAACATCAGTTCTCTTGTATTATTTCATTCCTGCAAGTGTTGACAAATAAAGATGAGTAGCACAGTCATGTAACCATTTTGAGTCAAGGCCAAGAAATAAATCAATTTATTATATGGCTAGATAGTTTCTGGCAATCTGATTGGCTGCTGGGTAGGCGAGATTTTCCCATAATGACTGGTCATTATGACATTTTCATGAGATTCTTTTTTTGACATTTTTTTTGACTGTAAATTTTTGAAGAAATCATTTTTGCCAGTTTTTTGTGATGACTGCCGATTTGGCTGAGTGAACATTGTTTGAAATGAGTGTGCGCATACAGGCAAATATGAAAATTAATTTTTGGTGTTTTTTTCGTTTTCTTCTGAAAATAGACTAAAGGCCATGTAATAAATAACTTATTAACCTCGTCCGTTCGATCATTACAGGGAAATCTCAAACCTCTGTCTTGTTTTAATGACCTTGCTATTGCTCGGTCATTACAGCAAGGCTTCGGTCTGAGATTTCCCTGTAATGACTTCACTCTTGGTTAATAAGTAGTATATACACACAAAAATATAGCAACCAATATCAACAATAAATAACTGAGATTTTCAGGAGTAATCGCACCTCCAGTAACATGTCCATTTTACAATCGCACACAAAGTCAAAATTGAACTCTCATTATCTCCTGCATGTTATCAAAATCATGTGCTCAGTTGGTGTGTTTTAATTGGCTATTTATTGTTCTAAAGCATAAAAACAATAAAAGCAAGTTCAAAATTGTAGGGGGAAGGTGAGAGGGAAAAAATTGGAGCCAGCTGTGGCCAGCCAGTTGAGGAAAAACAGAACATTGCATCCTGGCCAGCTGAAGCCAGTTCAGGAGTTTAAGGTCAATTGATAGTGTTAAAAAATTTTAGTTCTAGTTTTGTTATTAAATGAATAATATTATTTTAGGATGCGCCAGAAGCATCTCGCTGTCTTGGAGTTTTTGGGTTGAGCCTTTATACAACAGAAAGAGACCTGAGGTCACATTTTGAGAAGTATGGATCAGTAGAGTCCATTCAGATTGTTTACGATCGTCAGGTATGTCAGAACCAATCTTAAATAACCTTCTTATAATTAAAGGCTCAGTGCATAAATGGTCTAAGTAAAGATTTCAGGTCAAAAAATATACTTATGATTTTTTCCATCTGTTTTTTGTATTCAGGATCATAATAGAGCCAAAACACTTGCTTTTATTCTGCAATTTTTCATCAGTCAAGAATTTTGCAATGCTTGCAAACTTAACATAATTTCTTCCTGCTGCTACATGTTTGCAATGATTTTTCTTTCTCATTTTGCGGGTTGAGTGACAGCCGTTTGATGAGAGCAAGTTTTGTAAATATGGAGTTTGTATATTTAAGACCCGATTGCATTTTGGGAAACTAGAATCCAACTGTATCAAGGAACCTTGCCAGTCATTGTTTCATAGTTTTTTAAAAGTGTTGAGCCCCACCACATTTATTGGCAAACATACAAGCCCATTGTGTTATTTAGAGGTCAAAACTTGCCAAAATTGCTTCATTAGGTGCTGGAATCCACACAGAGAATGGCCAGAATATAATTTCACTTGCTGTGGCCTGCTGCTTTGTGCTTGATAAATTTTTATCCTTTTGATCAATGTGAATTTACTTCCACTTCTGGGTTCTTTCTGAATATTACCTCGACTCATCATTCTGGCTTAATAATGCCAGCTAGGGAGCTTCTTGATGAAAGAAGGCACATAAAAGCACTTACATTTAACAATGCTTGCCAACTTCCAACTTTGCAAACAAAACTCAGAAAAACACTCACAAAGTGTAAGTTGAGTCATTTGTTTATCAAAACAGTGGTAGTTCCCACAAGAGTCTACTGTTTGCAGTTAGTAAACATTCATACTTAAGTAGATTTTTCACTCTTTTTCTGATCAGAAGTTAAAAGAAAGGATAACAGTTTTTTTAATAGAGGTTATGTTATTGTAAAGTACTTCAAGAATTTTTTAGTTTTATTTTTTGACCTAGGATCATCACTTACACCAAGCTCTTCAGTTGTATGACTTTGTGTAACCCTTAAGTTTCATTCCCCAAACTACTTCATTTTAACAAACTTGTTATAACTAGGCTAATTATACAATGGATCTACTGTGGTTATATTAATTTGATGTCCTGAATTTACCTGATTTACAGTTGTTGTTTACCCAAAGTGAATGTCAAACTTTGTCTCCTTTTTCCAGAGTGGTCGTTCAAGAGGATTTGCTTTTGTTTACTATGATGCAGTGGATATGGCTATAGAGGTTAGTAAAACATTCGATACATGAGATCTGTAATCATGATTTGAAAATTAGTTTCAAACATTTTAAGAAGATTTTACAACATGCAACATTTTTAATAATTCAGGGTTCTTCCCAGTCTTTAAAAACCGTGAATAGTAAAAGATAAACTGTGTAAAAAAACTACATACACAGCTCCAATTGCTTAACACCATTTTCTCTCTAAAGTCCAGTTTTCAGAATGCAAATAAACAACATCCAGGTGTTTTTCTCAGTTTGACCTTATGCAGACAGTTGAATCCGATTGAATGTTTTAATTAAATTATGGATGCTCAGATTTGTGTATTACACAATGAAAAGACTTAAACTTTCACTTGTGATTTGCCAAAGAAACCTAATAATTTTTGAAACTTCAAAGAGATCATTGAGTATAGGAAGATATTTTCCCTCAGATTAGTATTTGTGAATAAATTTTTTAATGAGAAAGCATGGGGACACAATGGACTCTCCACTATAGTATTTCTAGGTGGTACAGAAATTGAATTTGTACCAAGCATTTTAATATTTTGTTTTAAAGGCCAAGGAGCAAACAAATGGTTTGGAAGTTGATGGTCGTCGTATCCGTGTAGACTACTCTATCACAAAACGTGCTCACACTCCAACGCCAGGAGTTTACATGGGTAAACCCTCACAGTAAGTACAGGAATTCAAGGATTAATTAGTAATTACAATTTAAGTGATGATGAACTCCCAGTGCAATTGGTTCAGCTATGTTGAAATTGTAGACGGTAAGCTACCAAACATTTTAAAGATAAGCTCCCTTGCTTAGAAGCCCCCTTTCTTGGAAACAAAATATTAGCTATTCAAAATATTGGAAACCTAAAAATTCCTATTTGGACGACAACTCAGTATTAAGGGAATATTTACACAGATATATTACTGGTTTAGTTCTCCAAATGCAGTTTGCTTGTTTTCTGTGCCAGTGAAGTTACTGAAATTCAAGTCTTTTTCCCAAGTTCCACAGTAACAGATGACTACATCTGTTTTTCTCATTACTCTCTTGCTTTCTAATCCTTTCGATTAATTTGTTGTTTGCTTGATGGTGATTGGTATTCCAATTTTTATTTTGTTTCAAAAAGCTTCATAGTTCTCAAAATATGTGAAAAGTAAATCTTGATATAGATTTTCAAAATTCAGTGCACTTTCTAGAGCTCTTTAAACTATGTCTAGCTTCAAACAGGCAATACCTTAATTTGTGTCTCTAAAGAATTGTTTGTTAATGCGTTTTTTTAGACATCGTGACAAACGGAGCAGCTATGATGACTATGGGAGAAGCTCTTACAGAGACTCGTATAGAGACTCCTACAGGGACCGTGACTATCGTGACAGGGATTACTACCGTGGTTACAGTAGATACTCTCGCTCACGTTCACGCTCTTACTCACCACGTAAGTGTTAAATACTTTCGCTCACGTTCACGCTCTTACTCACCGCGTAAGTGTTAAATACTCTCGCTCACGTTCACGCTCTTACTTACCGCGTAAGTGTTAAATACTCTTGCTCACGTTCACGCTCTTACTCACCACGTAAGTGTTAAATATTCTCACTCACGTTCACGCTCTTACTCACCACGTAAGTGTTAAATACTCTCGCTCACGTTCACGCTCTTACTCACCGCGTAAGTGTTAAATATTCTCACTCACGTTCACGCTCTTACTCGCCACGTAAGTGTTAAATACTCTCGCTCACGTTCACGCTCTTACTCACCACGTAAGTGTTAAATACTCTCGCTCACGTTCACGCTCTTACTCACCACGTAAGTGTTAAATATTGTCGCTCACGTTCACGTTCTTACTCACCACGTAAGTGTTAAATATTGTCGCTCACGTTCACGCTCTTACTCGCCACATAAGTGTTAAATACTCTCGCTCACGTTCACGCTCTTACTCACCACGTAAGTGTTAAACATGTTTAGTTAATAAAGGGACTTGTTGATTTTTCTCCTTCTTTGTTGCTTGAATTTGTTTGATAGATTAAAGTAACCACTAGCTTCACGTTAGATCAGTTATAGAAGATGCTTGCAGTAGTGTAAAGTTATTAGAAAGATATTCTGAACCTCCGTTAAAGATAACTGCACGTTCTACCCATAAAACTAGGTTATCAACACTTTTTTTTTCGATTGTGGCTGCTAAGGGCTGATAATTTTTCAGTCACTTTGTTGAAAAACGGAATATTAGTCTCAGTCAAATCATTATTATTAAGATTAAGAGGGAAAGTACTCTAATAGGCATTGGAGCAGAAGACTCTGGAGGGTTATCTAAAGTATTCTTATTTAGTTTATCTTTATAATAACATTAAAGCTCATAATTTCATGTTTCTTTCAGGTCGCTATTGAAGAGATTCACGTCATTCTTCAAGAATTTTAACCATTGTACGAACTATTAAGAATTTTCATCTCTTGTAATTAAGAGTATAAGCTTCATTAGTGGACTTTATATTATAGCCTTTTGGTATCTCCTATAGAAGTTGAGATACAGAGTAGCAAATATAATTGTTAGTTAACATAAAAACACGATGTTGAAACAGTACAGTGTTTGTTTTACAATGTAACGTTGGTTATAATCATGAAAGTTTGTGTTGCCTGATCATGTGTATTGCGTTAGTCCTACATGAGACTGCCTCCCACTAACATTTATATCCTTTGTTTTGCAATTTTTTAAGTTCTTCACCTATTTTCTAAACCTTTTTTTAACAAGTTTGAGTCGTGTGACTTTATAAATCTTTTAATAAAGCAAAATTTCCAGATGGTTAAACGTTATTGCTTCAAGTTGCTGCAATGTAAACTGACAAGTTTGTTGTTTCAGTATCAACAAAATGTTGTTTTCTAATCGTTCATAACAGAATATTAACTTGTGATAGTTTTAAATTGATTTGATATATAGACTGTTTAAGAAAATAGTGTGTGGTTATCTTTAATGAAATCAAATGGAAATTAAATCAGGCGTTTTATTTGCTTGCTATCATTATTTCCAAAACGAACCGGAATACATTTCAAATCTGAACTAACGAGTCTAAATGCTAGGTTATCAGAATTATCTGATCAAGCTATTATTACTTAAACCGAATTACCAATATGTTAGAACAAGTAAGATAGACGCTTGTTGGCGCTTCATTTGACTTTTTTACGGTACTACCAGCCTTTTTTCATTCAGGTCGATTTCAATAAGCTGCTGTAGTATTTCCTTTATTTTGGTTTAACTGGCTTTCTTCTATGGACAGGGTGTTAAACACAAGATTGAAATAGAAGAACGAAGTTAAAATTCGAAGTTTGAGGGAAGAACTGAAGATTGTACGAAGATTTCGAAACAATCAGAATTTTGACGAAGATTAGGGAAGAATTAGCGATAAAAGTTGGTCTTTAATCATTTTGACCCAAAAAACGAAGAAAATGAAGCAAGAAGAAAAACGAAGATAAAATTTCGGTCTTCGCTTGAAGATAATGCGTGAAAGGCAAGCTTCAAGCTAATTCTAAACATGAAATGGGAAAACCCACATGTGAAACAACGAGGAATGCGATTATTTAGTTTTGGAATATGCGAATGAAGATTTCCTCAATGCAGAAGCAAATCTCGTTTTAATGAAGAAATTTTAAAAAGTGGGTTAAAGAATGAAGAATTTCAAAGATAACGAAACGGAAGTAACCGTGTATGGTTTGAAGGTAAGAAAAAAGTCTTTGCATATTATTGATCAACTTTTGGATTGATCGTGTTTTAAAAATGTCTCATGCAAAGCGTTATACAGTATTTTTCAGGCATCCGCTGGCCCAAAAAAGGGATTATCGGGCAAATGACATTTGTTGGAGCCTGTGTTTCCATAAAGGTCGTTATCAATCCGTGTTCAGCTAACGGCGTGCAAGGCTATGATTGGATAGCTGTTTGATGACTCTGACATTAAACCAAGTAATTTGACGTTTGATCAGTATCTCGGATGCACTGATAGAGGCTGTTGAACAATGTTTAAGCCGTTTGTAACTCTGTTTTAACTTACGAGTGTCCAAAAATTATACTTCTTCGTTTTCTGATCAGCTTTATGAAAGGCGCTTCTAAATTGTTTTCTGTTAGCATTACAACTTGTCTTCATATATCGTCAGAATAACAAGTTTTCTTATCCCAAAGTATTTCATGTTTAATCATTTGGCTAGAGTAAAACTTCCTTTTCCGCTTGTTTTCGAAAGGAAAGTTTTTCTTTCAAGTTCACCGGGTTAGGAGCGCAATTATTAAACAGAGAAATGTGAAATGACGCAGATGTTACAAGTTTGTTCGAACTCTGTTGTCTAAAGTTGCTTCGGATCATTGTGATAAAGTGATATTTTGAACATAATAGCACGTAACACAAAATCTGAAGAACTGCTTGACGTTACAAAGTGAGTGTAAGTTTGCTGTGATCAGTTTACTTGGTACCGCAAGTGGAATACTTGATGTTATGGAAACGAAGGATGTAGTTTTAAAAAATGTTGATTGCGATTATCATTTCTGTGGTACTTTTACGCAGTTATGTCTTGGTTTTTGTAGCGTATGAACGATTAATCAAACACGATTTTTACCATTAACATCTCTTTCACTCCAAAATACATTATTGTTGCTGGGTTTGCCTTGAAATCGTTCGGTCAGCGCTGAAAGTTGACTCTGAAAATGTACTAGAGTTATACTAAACCTTGACTCGTGCCAGTTTTGCAAAACCTTCTGTTATAGGTTTTGTTATTAGTCCTACAATCTGTTTACTTTTGATCGTAACAAAAATATTTCGCTCTGCACCATTTTGTGTCACACAATTTTTCGTGTTAACTTATTCAAATGAAAAATTGCTGGTTTTCCTGTAACCTCATTTTACTAACCAAAAGTTGATTGTACATCGTTGATAACCCTGTGTATTCTGTATACCCACATTACTCATTGTTGTACCGTGTACTCGCGTTTTACTAACCAAAAGTTGATTGTACATCGTTGATAACCTTGTGTATTCTGTTTACCCACATTACTCATTGTTGTACCGTGTACTCGCATTTTACTAACCAAAAGTTGATTGTGCATCGTTGATAACCCTGTGTATTCTGTTTACCCACATTACTCATTGTTGTACCGTGTACTCGCGTTTTACTAACCAAAAGTTGATTGTGCATCGTTGATAACCCTGTGTATTCTGTTTACCCACATTACTCATTGTTGTAC